>VMDO01024381.1:0-30014 GCA_007922755.1 Pedetes capensis
GTTGCAATTACATGTTTTCTGGTGCAAAATATCTAAGAATATCGAACACTAGATTAAGGAAAATCTTTTTTGTTGTTTACTAGGCTGAAGATAGCAAAGAGAAAATTTTGGTCATTTTGGTCAAAGATACATAAGAAAGTTAAAGAAAATGACATGTATTCAATGAATTCTAGAAGTAGAAAAACTCATATACAAGGAAGTAAAATAAATAATAAAGCATGTACAAAAATACTTTAAAATAAATGTGTGTGAAATATACAAGAATATTTAAAAAGGTTACTCCTCATGGAAAATAAACCAAATGGGGAAAAGATAATTAAGGGATAATAAAAATCAAAATATACATAGCATTCAATAGATAGCCAAAAGAAAGGATCAGGAATTACTGAGAAATATATTTTGAATTGGAAGATAAGTCTGAGGAAATATGCCAGAATTTAATGCAAATTAATAAGGAAGCACAATATAAAAAAGAAGAACTTAGAAATGCTTACAGTTAGTCATAAAATGTCAACCTATGTAGAACTGCATCTTATGAAGGTGGGAAAATTTCTGTGAAAATAAATGTCATTATTACAAAAACATAAGAAAGTAATTTGTGTAGACTGATAACCTTTACTGATGCAATACACAGCAAGGAAAAAATATACTTAAATATATAGCAAAAGTGCTAAATATCATACCTAACAATAAATCTTCTAAAGCAAATAGAAAAAAGGCAAATAATACAGTGACAAGATAATTATATCAACAGCATAAACCTAATAGGAGTAATGCACAGCAAAGAATAGAGGAACAAAATAAATCTTGAGAGAAAAGTTTAGAAATTATATTGTGAAAATATCATTTAACTATGTGGTTTATACTAACTGTGGCTTCTACAAAAATGTGCTTCTTTTTTTTTTTTCTGGGGGTTGATTCCAGGGCTTCAAGTTTGTATGCATGCTTTGCAAGTGCTGTACCACCGGGCTGCATCCCCAGCCCATGTTTTTACTTTTTGAGACAGGGTCTCACTAAATTACCCAGACTGCCTCTGGCCTTGAACTTGTGATACTTCTGCATCACTCTCCCAAGTCACTGGGATTACAGGCATGCAACTCCACTCCTGGTTTATGAAAAGTATTTCTAAGAAGGGCATGATCCCACACGTCTGTAATACCAGTGACTTGGGAGAGTGATGCAGAAGAATCACAAGTTCAAGGCCAGAGGCAGCCTGCATAATTTAGTGAGACCCTATATCAATACAAAAACAAAAAAGGGGGCTAAAGGTGCTGCTTAGTGTAGAGCACTTGAAAAACAAGAACTATTAGACCAAAAAAATTATATGTGTATATGGCATGATACGAAGTCAATTTCTCAACTCCAGATAATGGAAGTTGAATTATCTGAAATGATCAAATGAGAATCATTTGTTTTCTTGAATAATCAGATAAAGTATGGTTATTGTTCTTGTTATTTGCTGTAGAGTCGGTATCTGACTCATAGCGACCCTTGTAGTGTTTTCAATAGCTGACTGTTTCGGGATTGCCTTGGGAGTGGATTGCCAGGTCCTTCTTCCATTTTTGCGTTGCTGGGAATTGAACTCAGGACCTCAGAGACTGCAGTGCAGTGCTCTACCCACTGAGCTTAGATGACATAATTGAGTCCTCTACCATGAAGGGAAGCCATATATAGTTATTCCGGAACTATTTTCTTATTCTTCAAAAGGATAGTCTCAATTCCTTTTTTAGACTCTGAATGTTGTCATGGGAAGACATGTTCCTTCAAGTTGCTACCATTACTTTTTGACAGTAAATGAAAATGTAATAATAAAGGCAGTCTCATTGCACTGTGAGTTTCATGGCAGAAAGAAGAAACAATATTGGATTTGTGTTAAAATCACTGACATCATGAGTTATAGAAACTTAGAAATACCTTGGTAGTGAGCTACTTAGAATTTGAGATAATAAATGTTAAATAAATAAACAGCTTGGTTCAATGTTGAGAAAGGTGTGCATCTGGGCTGTATAATTTCATCATATCTCTTCAATTTATATGCTGAGCAAATAATCCAAGAAGCTGGGCTTTATGAAGAAGAATGAAACATCAGGATTGGAGGAAGACTCATTAACAGCCTGTGTTATGCAGATGAAACAATTCTGCTTGCTGAAAGTAAAGAAGATTTGAAACATTTACTGATGAAGGTCAAAGAAGGCAGTCAGCATGGATTGTGACTCAACATCAGCAAGGTAAAAATCCTTACACCTTGGTTGGTATGTAAGTATGCTAGTATGTTAGTATGGAGAAAACATTGAAGTTGTCCACAATTTTGCTTTATTAGGTTCTACAATTAACATCCGTGGTAGCAGCAGTCAAGAAATAAAAAGACATTTTGATTTGAGTTAAGCTGTGGCAAAAGATTTCTTTAAGGTATTGAAAAGTAAAGATATCACATTGAAGACAAAGGTGCACCTAACTCATGCCATGGTATGTTCAATCATATCATATGCTTGTGAAAGCTGGACATTGAACAAGGAAGACAGGAAAATAATTGATGCTTTTGAATACCGTGCTGGAGATGATTATTTAGTATACCATAGACTGCCAAAAGAACCAACAGATCTGTCCTAGAAAAAGTGCAACCAAAGCACTCATTGAAAGCAAGGATGGCTACACTGTGTCTCACTTATTTTGGACATGTAGTCAGGAGGGACCAATCCCTGGAGAAGGACATCATATTTGGGAGAGTGGCAGGTCAACAAAAAACAGGAAAACTCTCCACTGGATGTATTAACACAGGCTCTGCAATAATGAGGTTAAACATAAATAAGATTGTTTGCCTGGCACAGAATTGGGGAGTATTTCGTTCTGCTGTACATAGGGTCCATAGGGTTGCTATGATTCGACCAGACTAAAGGGTACCTAACAACCACAACAATAACAAATGTTCTAATTGTTAAAGCAATCTTTAGATTTTGGTCATATGATATTTAAAAGGACCCTAAGTAATACAAAGAAACAGAATCGGAGTTTAAGGACTCATAGAGGACATCTCTGTGTGCAGTCTTAACACCCTGGCAGGTGATCTGACATGATGTCAGAAGCTAAACAGGATCAGTCTGGTTAGTCCTTGGATGAGAGACCACTTGTGAATACCAGGTGCTGAAGGACAGGGTGAAGGATCAGGCAATCCACTTCTGAAACAATCCACCATTGAAAACCCTGTGAGTAGCAGAGAAGCATTGGCAGGGGGCCTGGCATGGCACAGCGTCAGAGTGTTTCTTCTATTGTACATAAAGTCACTATGAGTCGACAGGACTCCATTGAACCTAACAACAACAGAACACATTTCTAGAAAAATTACTAAAGCAGTTACCTGGGAAAAATAAGGCAGAGGGTGCTCTTATGATAGGTAAGCTAAAATATATGCAACAAAAATATCTGGATGATAATCATTATCATAAAAATTATCTCAAGTTGACTGGATTTATACATTGGTATCTGACAGTTCTTTGTTGACATTTTATATAATAAATATATGGCATGTTTGAAATGGAAATATTTTCATTTTTAAAGCATCTATCAAATTATAAAATACATTTTAAGAGTAACTGATTGAAAATGTGTTTAAATTCTAATGATAACTTACAGGTGGTAAAAATCTCTGAATCCATTTTAATTTCAATATTTATCCTAATAACCTACATCATCACTTTTCTTTAGGTTTATATTGTATTTGAAGACTGCTGTAATTTCTTTATCTTTTTACAAACTTTTTAATGTATTATTATTTCATAATTTCTATTTTTTAGATGAAAATTACACTTAGAATAAAAATATTTACTCAGCAAAAATGTCTCAAAAGCTCTCAGCAGAATTTTCAAAAACACAAGTGAATTTTCCAAAATGAAGATAAAAACATACTTTTAATAGTTGCTGCCAATGCTTCCACAAAAGGAATAGCTTTCTTCCCAATTTATGTTGCTGCTTTGGAAGCCTTCTGTTTGCTTTTAATTTTAAACATATCTTTCAAAATACCATTCCTAACAAGCTGATATAAATTTAGCATTCATTTAATTAACATTTCTTTAATAAGATTTTTTTATTTGAAGTTCTTTGTTTCTATGTGTTCTTGTTCTCGTCATATAAGTATAAAAGTTTTCTGAAAGATTTTCTTTGTATGAAGGAGCTGAAGTTTTAGCTTGCGAAAAAGGACTTGAAAAATTTGATGATGTCAGTTACATTCAAGGTCATATCCAAAGGGTACTTTAGTAAAGGAGCTGGGTCTTACTGGTGAGCACTACAAAAGTTTGATATAGAAAAGAAGGATATGAACAGTCATTACTGAGTCCATCATCAATTGAAAACACATATTCCTATGTAAATGTAGACAGTGGAGAAAGACACCATGATCAGATGCAGTAGGTGGAAACAAATATGCTTGAAAAGTGTGAATTTATTTATAACAGCAGACATCTCAAGAAGTTACACTTTTTAGAAAAGTGCATATTTTAAAAAATCATTTCAAGACAAACTCATTACCATATGCTGTGAGGTTTAGAATCTTCATGAAATGAAAATGTGTTAAAAACTGTCAATTACTTTTTTTTAGTGGTAATGCTTTTGAATGTTTCATTTTGGATTCTATCAATTAATTTTTACTTTTCTTAGTAATTTAAATAATTAACCCAGGCAACATGTGATGGAGATCCTAAATATCACATACACACATGCATAATGTCCTGGGTCATAGTGTTAAGAATCTGTACTTTTGAAGAGAGAGATCATTCAAAAAATTTAATGATATGAATTTATTTTTAATATGGTTATGACATGGACATACATGATGTGATCAAAAATGATGAATATTTAAATTTTAAAAATTTATCTCAGTAAAAGACACATTGTCATTTATTCCCCTCAAAATACTCCCTGTGGCTTTGAACACACATATTCCGCCATTCTTCCTACTTTCTGAAGCAGTGCTGTAATTGTTTTAAGTCTTTAGCTTCATCCTCTATCATGGCAATGTTCCATGTTACATACTGCTTCTGCTATGGCAATTCCTGTCAAATAATAATATTACAGTGTGTCCTCAATCACCTTATTCACTCGATCTGGCACTGTGTGACTTCTGGTTCTTCTCTAAATTCAATATCACTATTAAGCATAAATATTTTGAAGCAATTCAGGACATTGAGGTACATACCATAGTGCCGCTAAAGACACTTAGGAAAGAGAACTTCCAGAACTTACCCCAGAAAAGGGTAAGGATAAGGGGATAAAGGTGTTCAAAGCCACAGGGAGTATTTTGAGGGATAGTATTGGCAATACAGCATTTACCATAATTAAATTTTATTTACACAGTCCTAATATCTTTTGATTACATCCCGTATCCCTTTCTCAATGATGCTGCAGTAAAATACCAAAAACTTAATGGTTTAAAACAACACAGAACTACTCGGTTAGAGTCCTGTGTATTTGGAAGTTTGAAATAAATTTTATAAAGTAAAATCAAAGTGTCAGTAAAGCTTTATGTAATCAAGAAGCCCTTGGAGAGAATGCGTTTCTTCTCCCTAAATTTAGAGGTTGGCACATTCTTTGGCTTGGGTCCACACATGACAATGACCTCTCCTTCTTTCCCACATCAAGACCTATCTAATTCAGATTCTACTGTCCTCTCTTATATAAAGTCTTATAATTAAATGAGATTCACATAGATAATCCAGGATAATCTCCTCGATTCCTGATTTGTTTTCTTTTAATTGCATTTACAATGTCCCTTTTTCTACATGAGGAAAATGATTCACATTTCTGGGAGGTGGGCATCCTCAAGGTGGAGTGTTATCTAGCCTTCAAAAGGTGCCTTCGGTGATACCAAATCAAATAGTCCCAGTGTTCCATCTGTTCTTTAATGTTTAATATTCTTTAGTATATTCTTTTCTCATCTAATGTATTTCTTCATTCCATGAGTTATACATTTTACATTTATGGATTAGCATTTAAATCTATTCAAGTACTCTTCTATCACAATTATGATGTCAAATATTGCAAGTAAGTAAGTGAAATATCCTGGTACTCCTTTGAGTCTGTACATATAATTCACATATTAAATGACAAATTTGCATAGAACTTCCATGAGATACTGAAAAATGTTACTAATATAAAACACCTCCTTAGTTTAAAACTTATTTATCTAGGAACTATTTATAGAGTAATAGCATTGAGCAATTCAGTTTTCACGCATACATATTGATGTTTTATAAATTTTATTTTTTACTTTGCGTAAATTGTTTTTCATACAAAACTTGGAAATCAAAGAGAAAAACATTCACATCCATCTAAAGAAAACCTTTGTTGCCAAATGCCTTAGTCACACCTGCAATCTCAGTGAATCAAGAAGTTGAAGCAATGGAATCCAGGTTCAAGGCCAGAGGCATCCTATGCAATTTAGCAATAACCAGTATCATTTTAAAAAAATGGGGTTAAGGGTGCAGATTAGTGAAAGAACACTTGCCTAGCATCTGTGAGGCCTTGGATTAAACCACCCAGCACTGAGAAAAAAGAAGGAAAGAAGATAAGAAAGAAAAAAGAAAGAAACAGAAAGAAGAAAAGAAAGAAAGAAAGAAAGAAAGAAAGAAAGAAAGAAAGAAAGAAAGAAAGGAAGAGAAAGAGGAAGGAAAGAAGAGAGGGAGGGAGGGAAGGAGAAACAACACTTCTCCATATATTGCCTCTGAACATTTTCACCTTCATTTACATTTTTATACATTTAAATAATTAACATTATTCTTATCTTTCTTCACATATTTGATATTTTATCCTGATTTTTCTACATCCATTTTTTTGTGTTATTGTGGTGTTGAACCCATGGTGTCACATTTGCTAGGCAAGTGCTATAGTGCTGAGCTGCCCCTCCAGGCCCACCACCATTTTTACTTTTTAATGTGGATTTAAGTATTGACAAATTCTGTAGGCTGCCTATGTCCTCTGCCTTTGAACTCATGATCGTCCTGTCTCTGTCCCTAGAGTTTCTAGAATTACAGATTTAGGCCATGGTACCAGCTAGAAAGATATTTTTGCAACTGCTATTTTTACTAGATATAATTAAATTTTATCGATAGAGGAATTTGGTCCTATGTTTTAATCCACTTGACTATATGACAAGTGAATTGCATGGAATTAAACAGCATAAGGAAAATGAATCACTTGTGGAAACTGGAGATTACTACCATTACATAAATACATATATTTTAGATACTTTATTAATTTCATTTTTTGCTAAAATATATCAAGATGTATTTAAAATTTTTGAACATATCAAACAAAATTTGAGGCACAGAAATTGTACCCAAAGTGAAAATGGAAAATAAAAACATTGATATTTTTTATTGGAAATTTTTAATGTATACCTTAATGTGATTCATTCTGACATGCTTTTCATTGTGACTTTCCATATATGCATTTTGATCTACATTATGATATATTTTTAAATCAATAGCAGGCACTAGTTGTTATTAACTTACTTCACTATTCTAATGCAGAGTTTTCTTTAAGAAAAAGTAACTGCACGATGTTGTTGTGGGGTGGTTAGATGCCATCGAGTCATCTCCAACTCATAGAGACCATTATAGGGTTTTCAATGGCTGATTGTTTTTGGATTGCCTCAGGAGAGGATTCTCATGGCCTTCTTCCACTTTTGCCATGGTGGGAATCTAACTTGGGACCTCAGAGACTGCCCAGTGGGGCTCTACCAGCTGAGCTAAATCCCAGCCATAACTGCAGGATATCTGTGGTAATTTGCTCAACTATAGTAATTATTCACTATGTCTATCGAAATATCAGGTTGCACATCTTAAATGTATGCAACTTTGTGAACTATAATTTTAAAAGCCTAGAAACTTAGAGAACACTTCTTTGTATTCTGGCAATTTTTCATCTATTCTGTATTTAAAGTATTTAAATGGAAATGATAAAGTATTATCAATTACATAAATGGTTATTAATATACTTCCTAGGGTGCCACCTTAAAAGACTTTTTTAGTCTTTGTAGTATATCATGGAAAATGATAACTAGTAGGAAATATTGTAGCCATTAGGGGCAGAGTGTGAACGGCAGGCTCTGTCTCCTTATTTCTAAGGAGAGATCATCAATATTTGGATTACAGGTAATAATGAGTTCATTGTGGAGAAAACTAAAATATTATATTAACTCATTTTGAATTAATATACCATAATTCATATAACTTGCTTCTAGAATTTTCAAGAATAAAGACTGTTATGCTGCCTAACTCCAAACCATGAAAGCAAAGAGTTATAGAGACCTTTACTTTTGGAGGCAATTACACTCAGCAGCATAGGGAAGCAGGAAAGGAAACTAAATAATGCAGGGATATTATTAATACTGACATAAGACACAAAAATTGCACTCTCCAGGCCTTCACAGGGATATTGACTTATAATATGTGGCAAATGTTGGCCTTTTGGCTAAATTAATTTTTAAACTGATACATATAAACCTAATAAATATGCATATTTATAAATTACTATGAAATGCTTAAATATGTATGTATATACATACATATATATATATGTATATGTGTATGTGTGTGTGTGTGTTTAATTACTTTCTCAAACATTTCTATCTTTTCTGTGGTACTTGGGTATTGACCCCAGTGGCTCATACATACTTGTCAAGCGCTCTGCCACTGATCTGCACCCCAGCTCATTTTTTACTTTCTAATTTGGATAGGATCTCAGTAAGTTGGGTGGGGTGTCTCTGGCCTTGAACTAGTAATCCTCCTGCATTAGAATCACAACTCACTGAGTTTATAGACACCTGCCATGACACCTGGCTGTATATATCATTTCTTTATAGTGAAATCATTTAAAATTCTTTCTTCTAACTTTAAAAATGTAACAGTACATTATTATACTTTAATGTCATTTATTTATATGTCCGTGGACATCTATGATATGTTTAATTAATGTTATCTATTATTGCATAGGAAGACAGTACATTTAAATTTAGATTGAAGTTTCCTGCTGAAAGACTTAAGTGCGAAGGACAGCACACAAACACACAAACACACATACACATACACACATTTATACACATACACAGGATAAACTGTTTAAGTGACAGCCATGAATGCCAACACTCACCATCACAAATACATATTGATATAGATCATTTATCTCTTTATGTATACAAAAACTCAAATTCACAAAATATATGCATCCCTCAGGATTACACCCACCCACAGATAGAATCATAGATCAACTCGTGTTTTTTCTATACAAACAAGGTAAATAGAACAGCACTCAAATCTTTCCCAGAACACAAGCTAAAGATTGACTTGACATAGTGCAGTAAAGGGAAAAAAAATCATGGAATCTCTTGGACATTTAAATTGAAAACAAATTTTGATAATTTTATTGATATTGCACAAAATCCTATTCTTTCCTAATTCAACATTAATGAAATTATTACCTTTCTGTGACCGGATCATAAACCTTTCTCTGGTTTTGTTTGTAGGGTTAAAATGGTAGAAATATAGAATAAAATAAATTATAAATTTTCAAAATAGAGGAAAAACTTTATGGTGGCTATTGAATCCTTCATATTTCATCAATGCTACTGTGAAGAAAAATATCTTCAATGATATATAAAATAATAAAAAAGTAACAACTAGAGGAATTGTAAAGAATTTAAATAAATAATTTGTTAGAATATAATTTTGAATTTTTGTATGTCATATGTTACTGTTGTTGGTAGGTGCCCTCATAATGACCCCCATTAGGGTTTTCAATGGTTGATTGTTTCAGGATTACCTCTGAAGTGAATTGCCATGTCATTCTCCCATTTTTGTGATGCTGAGAATCAAACCTGGGACCTCAGAGACTACAGAGCAGTGCTCTACCAAGGGAGCTAAATCCCAGCCCTATATGTCATATGTTGTTGTTGTTAGGTGCCATAAAGTCGTATCCAACTCATAGCGACCCTCATAGGGTATTCAATGGCTGATTGTTTCTGGATTGCCTTGGGAGTGGTTTGTCATGTCCTTCTCCCATTTTTGCAGTGCTGGGAATCGAACTCAGGACCTCAGGGACTACAGAGCTGTGCTCTACCCACTAATGCTGCATGATAAATTTAAGAGCAACATCTTCTTTGAAACTTTCACATGTCCCTCTCTGAAAATATTTTTTTCCTTAAACTAAATAATAATTTAAATATCAAATGGAAAACATTCTCCTCTCACCCCCTTCAGGTTCCTCTGTCCCTCTTTCAGTTTTCTCTATCTATATTCATATTTGCAATATGCATTGTTATTTTTTGGCCTTAATGGATGTTTAAATTTTATAATCACTCTATTATTTTTACTCAGTTCTATGAGAGACAATTACAAATACATCATATAAAACTTTAAAGCTGAACACCAATGTTCCTATGAACTTTAACTAGCCAGTGACAGTTAATCTATGCCATTGGACATGCCCATATAATAAAAATTGATGGTTATTTATCCCAGCACCTATTTCCAACTTTATTTCTCCTTCAGGTTTCGAAACTAGACATGGCAAAAGCTAATACTTTTTGCTCCCTGAGCTTGCAGTTTGATAGGCCATATGTCAGGGTTCCAGTAAATGAGGAATGAATTTATTCAGAGAGTTTTGGGGAGGAGATTTCAGTTTTTTTAATAGAAATGAAAAGAGACAGTGCTTATAATGTCCATAACCATGTCAACGTGGCTTTTCCAGACTGAATACAGACTACATCTACTATTAACAACCAAGAACAATTTTATAAATGTTCAATTGTATGAGAATTAATGATTTACTAAAATAAAATAAAATAAACGTGCATTCATGATACTCATGATAATATTCTATTGTGTATATTTGATTCAACTTCCTAACATACATGTACATATATTAACATGCCACATAGGATTATTTTTCACTGTGATAGATGACTATGTATATAACTACTAGTTATAAGACTGATGGTTAATCTTGATTGTCAACTTAATTGGATTGAGAGATGCATAGGAGATTAGTAAAGCACATCTTTGTGCATATACAAGGCTATTTCCAAAGAGGATTAACTAAGGGGGAAAGATTTTCCATAAATATGGGTGGCACCATCCAGTAGACTGGGGACCCAGATGGAATAAAAGAGGAAAAAATAGGAAGCTCTTTAACACAGGCGTTATCCCTCTCTGCTTCCTGACCACTGTGAGATGAACAACTTTGTACCTTTGTGCCCTTATGGCATCATGTTCTACTTCACTGTGTCCTGGAAACAATGAAGATGATCAAAATGGACTAAAACATCTGAGAGAGGTAGACAAAATGAAATTTGCTTCTCTTATTTTCTCAGATATCTGGTGACAGCAGTGTAAACCTGACTAACATGAGGTATTTGTAATCACTGTACATGGTTATTTGCTAAGAAAGTAGTTTTAATTGTTACCTTTTTTGAGCTTCATTTTTTTAGAACAATTTTAGATTTATAGCAAAACTTATTGGAAAATAGAGTTTCTGTATATCCCCAGCTCTCACACTAGCAAAACTATCACACTATCTTACCTCACAGATGTATATTTGTTACAATTGATGGATCTGTGTTGATTATCATCCTACATCATTGTCATCCAAAATCTATAATTAACATTAAGCTTCATAGTCATTGTTGTATTCTCCTATGGGTTTGGTCAAACATTTATTAATATGTAACCACCATTGCAGTGTGAATAGACTAGCTGTCCTATTGTCCTATAAAACCTCTGTCTTCTGCTTATCTATTCTTCCTTCCCCCTTAACCCATGAAGCCACTGATCTTTTGACTGTCTCCTCAATTTTGTTTACATGAAGATCCTATGCTTAAAATCATGCAGTATGTACTCAGGAAATTCTTTCACCTAGTACTATGCATTTAAGTTTCTTCTATTATCTTTCATGAGTTTAGAGCTCATTCTTTTTAATGTTGAACAATATTTCATTCTCTGAATGGACCATAGTTTATACATCCATTAATATACTGGTGGACATCTTGCTGTTTCTTCCTTTTGACAAATATAAACCTGTTATAAAAATTTACATGATTTGTGAAACATAAGTTTTGTACTTGGATAAATTCCAAGGAGGATAATTGCTGGAATATATGATAGAAATATGCTTAGTTTTGTAAGAAATCACTAAACTACCATCTAAAGTAGTTCTATGATTTTGCATTCCCAACAGCAAAGAATGAGAGTTACTATTTTTTCACATCCTTTTCAGCCTTATGAGTTATCACTGTTTTGCATTTTGGTAACTTTAATAAAGTGAACAATGATATTTCATTGCTATTTTAATTTGTGTATCTCTAATGATATTTGATGTTAAAATTCTTTTATGTGTACTTATTGCCATCTGTTTGTTTTTGTTGATGAAGTACCTTTCCATTTTTTGATAGTGTCCATATTGTTGAATTGTAAATGTCCTTTGCATATTTTGGCTAAATAGTCCTTCATGAGATGTATCTTTGGAAATATCTTCTTCCAATCTTGACAATTATTGGCTTCTCATCCCATTCTATTAACATCATCTTTTGAATAAAAAAGTTTTTTGTTTTGATTTAGTATTTCTTTTAAATTTTTGTTTTGAGCTTATCAATTCAATCTTTCCTGGATCATGCTTTCGGTGGCATATCTTAAAAGTCATCATGACTAAAGTCATGAAGATTTTCCCCTATGTTATTTTCTGGGAATTTTATAACTTTGCACTTCATATTTAGGTCAATGGTCTATTCTCAGTTAAAGTTTGTGATCAGTTTGCGGTATGTGTTAAGATTTTTGTTTGCATTTGAATGCCCAGCATCCCAGCACCGTTTGTTGAAGAGAATAGCTTTTTTTCCATAATATTACATTTATCTTTGCCAAGGACCATTTGACTATATTAATGTGTCTACTTCTGTGCTGCCCTGGCTAATATTTTCAAAATTTTGATTTTGGATGCTTTTCCATATTCTCAGTTTATTACACATTTGTTGTTGTTTGGTGCTGTCAAGTTCTGTCTGACTCATAATGACTTTCAAATGGTCTTATTTATGTTTAAGCCCATTGTTGCAGTCACTGTGTCAATCCATCTGGTGGAGGGTTTTCCTCTTTTGCGTTGACCTGCCACTCTTCCAAACATGATGTCCTTCTCCAGGGATTGATCTCTCCTGACTACATGTCCGAAATATGTAAGACGCAGTCTGGCCATCCTTGCTCCAAGGAACACTCTGGTTACACTTCTTCTAGGACAGAGATATTGGTTCTTCTGTCAGCCTATGGGATATTCAATAATTGTCCCCAGCACCATAATTTAAAATAAAACATAATTCAAAACAATCATGGGGCATACCTGTGATCCCAGCGGTTCCTCAGGTGAAGGTGATCGCAATTTCGAGACCAGAGGCAGTCTGCGTAATTTAGCGAGACCCTGTCTCACAAAGTTAAAAAAAATAAGGGCTGGGGGCGCAGCTCAGTGGTCCAGCACTTGCAAAGCATGCAGGTGCAAGGCCCTGGGTTCAACCCCCAGTACCACAAAAAAGAAAAAATAAAAGCATTAGTTCTTCTTCTGTGTCCCATACTCACTTTGTCTTCAATATGACTTCTTTAATTTTCAATACTTTAATGAGGTACTTTGCAACATCTGATTGCATAAACATAGTCATATCAAAATGTTTTTGTTGTTGTTGTTGTTGTTGTTGTTAGGTGCTGTTGAGTCCGTACCCGACTCATAGCGACCCTCGTAGGGTTTTCAATGGCTGATTGTTTCGGGATTGCCTTGGGAGTGGATTGCTAGGTCCTTCTCCCATTTTTGTGGTTCTGGGAATTGAACTCTGGACCTCAGAGACTGCAGCGCAGTACTCTACCAACTGAGCTAAATCCCAGCCCCATATCAAAATAAGACTAAAATATTGCATTCTATCACTAGATAATTACATTTTATATAATTGATTATATGATCATAGCTCATATTTATAATGAAAAAATAAGACAATTAGTAAAATCACATGTAAATTTTGCACCAGTAATGTAATATAATGAAACTGTTGAGATGGGTGTGTAGGCACTTCCCTGTAATATTAGAGAGTAGATGTTGTTAGGTGCCTTCCAGTTTGGTCTGACACATAGTAATCTTATGTACAACAGAATGAAACACTATGAGACATTGTGCTATGCCTGGCACTATACCAGTACTTCTCTACTATTCATATGGTTTTCAATGGCTGATTGTTTTGGGAATGGGCTGCCAGGCCTTTCTAGCCTACAGCATCAAGAATTCCCAGGAGATCTCCCCTCCAAGTACTATCCAGGCCCAACCAGCTTAGCTTCAGAGGTCTAATGATACCTGACACCAGGTAGGCAGAGGAAAAAACAAACAGTGATTTCTAGGCAGAGGTAGTCTGTAACTTAGTTAGACCCAGTCTAAAGATAAAAAACAAAAATGAGAGTATGAATGTAGTTCGTAGCAGAGCACTTATGAAGTATACATGAGGACCTGGTTTAATCCCCCAAGTACTGCAAAAAGAAAGGAGATCCAACTGAATGTAGAAAGTATCAAATGACATAATTAATATCACATGCAAACAAATTTTTTAAAGATATTTCAAAAGTGACTGCAGTGGTATACAGACAGGCAACTGCAAGAAAATCAAGTTGGATTCAAAACAGGGCATGGAACCAGGGACATCATTGTTGATGTCAAATGGAAATTACCCTAAACCAGAGAATACCAGAAATATATCTACCTATGTTTTATTGATGATTTAAAGTCATTTGACTGGGATGATCATAACAAATTATGGATAACACTGCAAAGAATGGGAATGCCAGATCACCTAATTGTAGCCATGAGGAATCTCTACATGGACAAAGAGGCAGTCATTTGAACAGAACCGGGAAACACTGCCTGGTTTAAAGTGGAGAAAGTTGTGTGTCAATTTCTATGCTAAGCAAATAATCCAAGAAGCTGGACTTTATGAAGAAGAACATAACATCAGGATTGGTGGAAGACTCATTAACAACCCTTGTTATGTAGATGATACAACTGTTTGCTAAAAGTGAAGATCTGAAACATTTACTGATGAAGATCAAAGAACATAGCCTTCAGTATGGATTGTTACTCAACATCAATAAAACAAAAATCCTTATAAATGGATCAGTATACAACTTCATGATAAATGAGGAAAAGATTAAATTTGTCTAAGATTTTGCTTTTCTTGTTTCTATAATCAACAACTGTGGAAGTAGCAATGAAGAAATCAAAAGGTGTATTGCATTGGGAAAAGCTGTGGCAAAAGATCTCTTTAAAGTATTGAAAAGTAATGAAGTCACACTGGAGACCAAGGTGCACCTGACTCATGCCATAAAATTTTTAGTTCCATCATATGTTTGTGAACGTTGGGTATTTATCAAGGGAGATAGGAGAAGAGATGATGCTTTTGATTTATGGTGCTGGAGAAGAATATTGAATATACCGTAGACTGCCAGGGCTGGGATTTAGCTCAGTGGGTAGAGCACTGCACTACAGTCTCTGAGGCCCTGAGTTCAATTCCCAGCACTGCAAAAATGGGAGAAAGACTGGGCAATCCACTCCCAAAGGCAATCCTGAAGCACTCAGCTATTGAAAACCCTATGAGGGTCGCTATGAGTCAGATACTGACTCAACAGCACCTAACAACAACAACAATAGACTGCCAAAAGAACCAACAGACCTGTCCCAGAAGAAGTGCAACCAGAGCAAGGAGGTCTAGACTGTGTCTTATATATTTTGGGTGTGTTGTCAGAAGAGATCAATCCTTGGAGAAGGACATCATGGTTAGGAGAATGGTAGGTCAATGAAAAGAAGGAAAACTCTCAACTAGATGGATTGACACAGTGACTGCAACAGTAAATTTAACCATAAAAAGGATCGTGTGCCTGGCACAGAAATGAACTTTTCATTCTGTTGGTCACAAGTTCTCTATGAGTCAGACCTGACTTGATGGCATCTAACAGCATCAACAACACAGTGGGAATATAATATCTAGGAAAAACCTCAGTACATCTCCTGCATATGTGGAAACAATTTTTGGTGTCAGAAGTATTATGCCCATCCCTTTGTCACATCTACTTGTCTAGATGACAGTATGATTTCATGTTAAATAAAATTTCTCAGAAATGTAATGGAGACAAAGGCTGTCAATAAAATAAAACTATCAATACAAAAAATGCATGTGTATCTCAGGTAAAAGGGCTTGTTTTTATCTTAGTATTTTAATATTCAGGTTGATACCATTGCTTTCCAGATTGTGTCCTTAATATTCTAGATGCCTTTGTTGTTGTTAGGTGCCCTCGAGTCGAGTCCGACTCATAGCAACCCTATGTAAAGCAGATCGAAACACTTGCCGACTCTGTGCCAGGCAAACGATCTTATTTATGTTTAAGCCCATTGTTGCAGACCCTGTGTCAATCCATCTGGTGGAGGGTTTTCTCTTTTGCGTTGACCTGCCACTCTCCCAAACATGATGTCCTTCTCCAGGAATTGATCTGTCCTGACTACATGTCCTAAATATGTAAGACGCAGTTTGGCCATTTTTGCTTCCAAGGAGCACTCTGGTTGCACTTCTAGGACAGATTTGTTGGTTCTTTTGGCAGTCCATGATATATTCAATAGACATCTCCAGCACCACAATTCAAAAGCATCAATTCTTTTTCTGTCTCTCTTGTTCAATGTCCAGCTTTCACAACCATATGATGCCACTGAAAATACCATGGCATGAGTCAGACACACCTTTGTCTTCAATGTGATATCTTTGCTTTTCAATACTCTAAAGACATCTTGGATGTGCCTTTAGGTGAGATTTTTTTATAATTAATTAGCATTACAAAGAATGAATAGATGAACAATACCAGAAATCAATCAAAATGGCATTAAACGAACATATATTTCAGTACACTTATTTTCCAGCAAATTGTCCTAAGCTACAAGTTTTCCTCTGCCTATTATTCTATTTACACAGCATTATATTGTCAGAAACTAGAAAGCAAAAAAAAAAAAAAAGATTTTATTTCATTTTCACATTATGATAAAAAATCCTAAGAAAGCTCACACATTGCTCTCTCATGAAATTCACTTCTCAGGCAATATTTTGAGGTTTGCACCTTTTTTTTCTTTGTTTTAATACGCTTGCAGCGATCATTTCATTTGAATACCTACTTCAAATAACAGAAGATAGTATAAAGCAGATTGTATTTTTCACACTTTTGACTACATATACATATGAATATCTTACTTCTTCCTAAAATAAATTCCTTCCCTTTGTCACTAACTTTAAAATTCTGCAGTGTGTTAAGGCTTCATGGGAATGACATTCATTTCAAGATTAACTACTACATTTAAAACACAAGAAAAAATCGTGAAAACTTAATGCAGCCTTAAATTTTGAATACATTTCCGTAAACTAATGTAATTATAAGCACATTGCACTTAAAAAGTTACTGCACATCTTTCATTCTTTTAAAGATGTTAGAACATATTTAGATTGCTATACTTATTGTCTTAAACATAAACATTAAATTTGGTAAAAAGCTAACTTTAGTTCACTTGAAATTTTATAATTCTTCTTAAGTTACCACTTTCACTAATTATTTTGAATATCAGTACAACACTTCCTTTCTGCTCATATATGTCTCCCTGAGGGAGGCACTGTAAGAAATGATCCATAAAAGCAGATTTCAAAGTGGTGTCAACAATAGAGTATATAAGCCACTATAGTCATATTTGCACAGTAAACACATTGAAATAAAACAGATGGTCTCTTTTCCTGAAGGTTAAATTGAGTGCATATTTACTTTCCCTTTAATTATAACCTTCATCTTACAAGGCAACTTTTAACCCAAAGACATTGCAGCATAATTCACACATAGTTTGTCATTTCAACGCAAACATTGGAAAAAGATTAGTCTAGTATTTGGAAAAACAAAAATGCTAGGCATTGCATCCTTCTCATCTTTACAAATTATTTTTTAATGCAGTTGATCTGAAAGTTGTGTGTCTTTGCTTGGTTGAGAGTCCTTGAGTCCTGAGAACTTTGTAACAATTTTTTGTAAGAGTTACATAGCTCCCCTTATAGCCTCATTGTTAACATATATTTCAGGTAATAAAACATAATTTCCATGGGCATCAAACAATATTATGAAATAATCAGGTAAACTAAATCAAATTCCAAAAGACTTCACATTGATTTGGATGTGGTTATACACACCTATATTCTCAGCAATCAGGGGCTGAAACAGAAGGATTGTAAATTCCAAGCTAGCTTGGGCTACAAAGTAAGACCTTGTATCCAAAAGAGAAATTATATATATATATATATATATATATATATATATATATATATATATATATATATATTTCAAAGTTTTTTAGATGTAATAATTAAAGATTAGAGGAGTTGTATATATCAGACCACAGAGTGGACTAGCCATCAGTATTTATTGCCCAGGTTTGAAAAAGGAATATAAGATCTGTTAGATATTGAGTGCTGAATATGTTTCAGTGTGGCATTATTCTATATTTTATTCCTCTCATTGGCATTATGATAAATAAAAGAACTAATATATACTGAGCCCTTCTAAGAAAAGAATGTATGCACAAATGTTATTTGTTTGTTTTCTTGATTTTACAGATCAGAAAACAGTAACTGAAAAGTTTATATCTTGTCCCAAATTACAAACCCCTCTTCTTGTTGTTGCTAGGTGCTATGGAGTCACATCCTACTCATAGTGACCTTATGTAGAGTTTTCAATGGCTTAATTGTTTTGCGGATTGTTTTGGGAGTGGGCTGCCAGGTCTTTCTCCCATATTTTGTGGTGCTGGGATATTGAACCCAGGGCCTCAAAAAGGGCAGAGCAATACTCTTATCAACTGAGCTAAACCCCAGCAGATAATATCAATTAATAGATGTCAAAAATTGTGTAATAAATTTTAGACAAATTTGGCAATACACTTAGTGTATGTATGACCTAGGTATCTGAAACAATGTTGGGTGCTAAAGAGGTAGCCTATTCACAGAACACCATACTTAAGTCCACTTTCATCTGTAATTCTTAAAATTCCTGCACAGGTATGAGTCTGGCTAGCATGCATGGGGTGGGAGAAGGGTAACATTTTGGAAGTTAGTAACGTTTGCTCAAAGTGAACAATCTCTCAAAACTTTGCTCTAGAAATTTTGGCAGGTGTGTGTGGGTTGGGGCAATAAGGATATATGTGTAGGTTCTCATGCATTATGTTTATTAAGAGGATCCTTAGTTCAACTAGCCAATGCTCTTTCAAGTGAAACTTTCATTTGTCACCCTTTCTTTAATAAAGTTAATGTGAGAGATTTCCATGGAGAGCTCAATGAACCCTCTGATCAAAAACATTTGCAAAAGAAGTTATGACTGGAAAAAGATTCCATAAGGTAAAGCAAAGAATGTACAATTTTTTAGTAGTGTGAGTACTGTCTGAACTAGTGAGGATATCCCAAAGTATCTGTAGTATAACAGTCAGGAGAGGGAATCTGAAGCCTGCAAAAATAGACATCAAGTATAATCAGTTTGCTTATATTTATATTGCAATTATAAAGAAATTACATATACACTAATGTGTATATTGGGAGACGGACCTGGCAACCCACTCCCAAAAATCAATCTGCCATTGAAAATCTAATGAATAGCAGAGAAGCACTGACAATAGTGTTTCGCCTATTGTATATAGGGTCGCTATGAGTTGGATACCGACTGGATGGCACCTACCTACCAACAGCCAATGTGTATGTACCAAGATATAATTATGTATTTTGATTTGTCTTGTTTCTGTTTGTGAGTATACACAAAAGTAATCTACTCTATTAGTTCCAATCTATATATAACACATTCTCTCTCATACATATATGTATGTTTATGTGTGTACACACATGAATAAGTTCTGAGTTAATGCATATTTCCAATGGCTAAAATTTTAATGCCAGTGGAAATTGTAGGTTCTATTTGTCATATAACCAATAAATGAGCTCCAGGAATGGTTGATTAGAATCAGTCAGAGAATACTTCTACTTTATAGACTTGGAACTTTAGCACTTACTCTCCAGGAGATAATAAATGTCCAACATATAATCCCACTTTTTCTTAACTGATTTTAAGATCTATCTCTGTGAACCAATCCCTCTAACAGACAATTGATTCAGTTATTTACTACTAATATTCACAGCTGCAAAATCTATTGACAAAAATTTCAGTCATAAATAATTTTACAAATATAAATATGATTTTAGGTGTCCCTGTGGAATGATGACTCATCTCCCTTTGGGTATATTACCAATAGTGGCATAGCTAGTTCATATGGTAGATCTATTTTTAGTTTTCTTGGATACCTTCATATTGATTTCCAAGTGGTTGAACCAATTTACAACTCCAGTAGCAGTTCCCTTTTCTCCACAGCCTCACCAGCATTTGTTGTTCTTTGTTTTATAGATCTTGGCCATTCTTACTGGAGTAAGGTGGAATCTCAAAGTTATTGAAAACTAAAGTACTCACAATGGAAAATGATGAATAGTTGCAAGTGCTGGAGGTGTTTGTGAGGATTTTATAGGGAAATGAAAATGGAATCTTGTGATTACAATAAAGACAAAACTGATTTCTTTATATAACCTATTATACTCTAAAGTCAAAATATTTAGCTTAATTTGGATTTGTCTAAATTAATAAATCTGGAAATGGCATTATAGCCATTACTAGAACAAGTTTAAGGAAAGGATAAAAATCTTGGAAGTGATGGAAAATTCCCATATGATGAAGGGAAAAATTGTGTCACTTTAAATATAATGCATGAGCCGGGTGAGGTGGTGCATGCCTGTAATCCCAGAGGATCAGGAAGCAGAGGCAGGAGAATACCAAGTTCTAGATGAGAGGCAGTCTGCATAACTTAGCCAGACCCTGTCTCAAAAAACATTAAAGAAAATGGGCTAGGGGCACAGCTCAGTGGCCCAGCACTTGCAAAGTATGCAGGAGCGAGGCCCTGGGTTCAAACCCCAGTAACACAAAAAAATAAATGAATGTAAATATATAATGCCTGAAAACTCTGGGGGAAGAATTTTCAAGTTTGTAAGTATGGGTGTTTGAGAAAATGCTGTAAGACTTCTTTCTCTTTTTCCCCAAATCATTTTCCATCCCTTGAAATTTAAACAAGTTATTCTAGCAATAAGCATATGCCAATCATAAGAATAAGATGCTGTTATATACTAAATGAGACTATGGTTTTCTGTAGATTATTAATTTAAATGAATCAAACATTAGGCATTTTCTCCTCCTCCTTCCCCTCCTCCTCCTCCTCCTCCTCCTTCTTCTTCTTTTTGGCAGTGTTACTAGAGGGTTGAATCAAGAGCCTCTGTACATGCTTTTGCAAGTGTTCTACCATGGAGCTGCATTCCTAGCTTGTTTTTTAATGTGTATTTTAAGATAGGGCTGGGATTTGGCTCAGTGGGTAGAGCGCTGCGCTGCAGTCTCTGAGGACCCGAGTTCAAGTCCCAGCACCACAAAAACAGGAGAAGGACCTGGCAATCCACTCCCAAGGCAATCCCGAAATAGTCAGCCATTGAAAACCCTATGAGGGTTGCTATGAGTCGGATACCGACTCGACAGCACCTAACAACAACAACAATTTTAAGATAGGGTCTTGATACCTTATATAGGCTGCATCTGGCTGCAAACTTTTGATCCTCCTGCCTCTACTTCCCCAGTCATTAGGATTACAGACATGCACATTTTTCTTAAACAAATTAAAAAACATAAAGAAATGGAAAATTCTCCAAAAATAAGTACAATGTATGAAATTATGCCTTTCAAAATGCATATGTTGGAGGCAGGGCACGGTGGCGCATGCCTGTAATCCCAGCGGCTCAGGAGGCGGAGGCAGGAGGATCTCAAGTTCGAGACCAGTGGCAGTCTGCGTAACTTAGTGAGACCCTGTCTCAAAAAAAAAAAAAAAAAACTGGGCTGGGGGTGCAGCTCAGTGGTCCAGCACTTGTAGAGCATGCAGGCGCGAGGCCCTGGGTTCAACCCCCAGTACCGAAAAAAAAAAATGCATATGTTGGAGACTTAATTGTAAATATGACTGTATGTGAAGATAGTCTGTAGAAGATAATTAAGGTTAAACAAAGGCATAAAATTGTGGCTCTAATTAGATAGAATTTTGAAGAAGAACGTGTGTTGTGCGTGTGTGTGTGTGTGTTGTCTGCCATGCAACAAGACAATAAAGAGGGATCTCACTTGAAAATGAAGCCTGCCAGAACATTTCATTATTGGACTTTGTAGCCTTCAGAATAGTGAGAAAAAAAAAGTCTCTCCTGTTTAAGCCACTCACTCTGTGGCATTTGTTATAGCAGTCAGAGTAGACTAATACAAGGAGCAACATGAATTCAGTCCAGCAAATATTTATAAATGTTTCATGTGGGACATTCCTGAAGTGCTATACATTTGGCAGGTAATAGTCTTTATAATTTTAGCACATAGTACAATTGTACCTTATCTTCATGAAAGAAATAATAGTCAAAAATCATAGAAACCTATATAAATCTAATGTACATGAGTCCAGAAACATAAATATCTAAGTTTCAGTGTTGTGTGGCATGTCTTTGTATACTCAATAGAGAGAAAGACAGACAGACATAGCAGTTGAGATTAGAAGGACAGATGTAAATATACATATTAAAGAATTATTTCATCATTCTATTAACAGCTGTGATTAGGAAACATGCAGGCACATGTTTTAATAAACTTTACATTAAGAATAAGTTTTTATTTTTTAAAATTTTAGTTGAGTGCCTTGTATTATAAATTTCAGACAGTTTTTTAAATGAAGTCTATATAAGAGTGCAGATACAAAATATTTCTTTTTTTTAGCAAAGATGCATTCAAACTCTTAAGTGTACAGTGAATGGTATTAGAGTTCCAAACCACATTGAATTGAAAAAAATCCCTGTACAGAAGAGACACTGTGTCTCAATCAGAGTCACTGTAAGAGCTTTTTTTTTTTTTTTTTTTTTGGGTCCCACTTAAACGAACTACCTACATTCATAAATACAAGCTACTTCTTGGTCTCAAAGAAAACAGAAGAATAAGGCAATTTCTTGGGTGATTATCAAAATTCAATCTCTCACTTTTCTACAGAGCTATCTGCCAATTATTCTTATTTAATGGAAGAAGAGATTTTGGAAATGAATATATTTGAGTGACAGTAATTTTTCTAAAAATTGCTGAAGAAAAGTAAATCTTACAAAAAAAGCATATCAACTTCATGAGACCAAAAGTAGAGCTGTCCTAAAATTATACCAATCCTATCATTCAGACAGGGCTTTAACCCTAAAAATAACTCTATTCTCTAAATTTATGATAACTATACTCATTCAAGCATGATATTGAGACAGAAGTACGTTATCTCAAAATTGACAAAAGACAATATGGTATTTTTTATTTTTACATCTATTTGTGTTCTTTAGTAAATGAGCAAAATATAGTTACATGCTAAATCATGATTATATGGTGATGAATAGGTAACAGAATATCTGAGAGTGAGAGTAGGAGAAAAGAGAACCTATCTGTCTGTCCATCTATCTATCTACCTACCTACCTACCTACCTAGTTATAGTTTGTTGTTGTTGTTGATAGGTGCAGTCAAGTCATGTCCATCTCATAGCAACCCTTATTAGGTTTTTAATGGGAAATTGTTTCCGAATTGCTTTGGGAGTAGATTACCATGTCCTTCACCCATTTTTGTGGTGCTGGGAATCAAACTTGGGACCTTAGAGACTGCAGAGCAACACTCTCTCAACAGAGCTAAATCCCAGCCCCAGTTATAGTTTAAGTAACAATAAATCATTTTATCATAAAAGTCACAAAAAATGCTGTAAAAGATAATAAAAGAAGACATTTCTAAAAAACATTTTTTTAAGGTAAAAACTGAATGAAAAATGAAAGTAGCTGTGTCAAAATGTGGATAGAATACTCCAGGAACCAGAAAGGAAAAAAGTCTTGAAGTATAAAAGAATTTGATGTATTAAACTGTGGGGTGGTCAAATTTTTTCCTTGGAGGGCCAATTAATAAATACTTTAAGTTTTATTCTTCTATATTAGAAGAACATACAGAAGAGAAATACACATAGGTTTTTAAATAACTAATAGAACCAAGATTTATGACAGTTTGAGAGGAAAAACAAGCTCTGGAACATAATTCTACCTTGTTTTACAACAATAAGAATAGCTACAGTTCATGTAAAAAAAAAAGTTGAATTATATAAATTACAAACACTTCCATTTGGCATCTGGGTTTCACAGGGAAAGGTTTACCTACGCAGAATATTAGAGGATGAAGACCCATCATTTTAATCTCTTTTGTTTTAATCTGTTTTTGTCTTGAACAAAAGTCTTAATTTATGGTGAAATCAGTGAAATACGTCTGTATTCAGCACTTTTGCTATGCCTGGCATTGCACTAGGCCCCATACCATGACTCAAATGAAAGCAGATCTTTTGAAGTCAGATTGCTGTGGGTTGAATTCCACACTGACAATTTCTTTAGTAGTATGACTTCAAATTTATTATTACCTCATTTCACTTGTCTTGATTTCCTTTTTTATTTAAAAGTTTAAATAAAAAGTAATTCACAAGTTCCCATCTGGAAAAAAATAATAGTGAATATGGAGTTTAAACTTGTAATAATTCTTCCATATACCTTCCTCTTTCTCTCTTTTTTCTTTAAAAATACATCATTTACCTCCAGCAATAAAAATGTAAATAATGAACACATATAACAAACATTAAAGTAGGTGTAGTTTATACTATAATATTATAATACAAAATATAACAATGGGCAAGAAAGCAAAAACAGGAACTATTCAAAATTTGAAATGAGCAATGGAATAATAAAATACTCCTACTGAAATACTGTGGTGTCCAATCCTCTCAGATCTCGGAAGCTAAGCAGGGTTGTTGTTGCTGTTGTTGTTGTTGTTGTTGGTAGGTGCCATCAAGTGGGTATCCGACTAATAGCGACCCTGTGTAAAACAGGGGAAACATTGTCAATGTTTCTCTGCTATTCATAGGGTTTTCAATGGCGGGTTGATTCTTGGGAGTGGGTGGCCACTCTGTCTCCCAAGCCTACAGCATGTGGTGTTCCCAGGCGGTCTCTTGTCCAAGTACTAACCAGGTCCGACCTTCTTTAGCTCCCAAGATCTGACAGGATCTGATACCACAGGGTTATAGCTATAGGCAAGCAGGGTAGGTCCTGGTTAGTTCTTGGTTGGGAGATCACCTAGGAACACAACGTGCTATAGGCTTGGCAGAGGGACCCTGCAACCCACTCCCCAAGACAAAACCAAAAACTAATCAGCAATTGAAAACCCTATGAATAGCAAAGAAGCACTAATAATACTATTATGCCTGTTGTATGTAGGGTTGTGATGATTTGGACACCAAATCCATGTCACCTAACAACAACAGAAAACTATTGCCCTCCAAATATGAATGGAAATACTAGAAAAAGGATGCATTACAAAGGACACCAGAGGCACGAACACAAGAATTAAATATCAGTTAAGGCCCCCCCCACCCAGGCAGTATATCTTGGCTATTTTACCCACGTATAGCAACTTCGACTTGTCTATGAATTAATTTTGTTTGGAAATAAAGATAAGAATATCAATTAGTTTTCTATTTCTTCATAACAAATTACCACCAATTTAATGGCTTCCAACAATATTCACTTAGTGTATATATATATATATATATATATATATATATATAGAGAGAGAGAGAGAGAGAGAGAGAGAGAGAGTGAAATATATATTTCTCTCTCTCTCTTCCCCCCTCTCTCTCACTATATATATATAGTGGGGACAGTGTCCATCGCTGCCCATCCACAGTCCATCCACAGCCCCGTGCCCGAGCTCTCACGGAGGCAGGAAAGCTCACATCACGTGGGCCCTGACACACGGCACCTGGATGAGCTGAGCTCAGGCGGTAAGCATGCGTGTGAGGGCGTGCGCAGGTGGACCGGTGTGTGCTGTGCACGCACATGTGAGCTCAGGGCCAGGGGTGTGCGTGCAGGTGGGCACTATATATATATATATATATATATATATATATATATATATATATATGTGAGAGAGAGAGGGGGAAGAGAGAGAGAGAAGCCTTCATACAGGCTAGGGAAGTATTCTAACACTAAGCCACAACTGTAGCCTGCATAAGTATTCATATACACTTTCTCCTCATTCCTGTCCCATCATCTTTATAGGAAATCTAGAGCGATATAGTGGAAACAGCGTTCTGTCTATGTAAGCATGGTTACCAATGAAAGTGAATACTTCTCAAATTTTTGTATTTCAATTATAAATATTAATGTTAGAGCCATCTCTATTGCTCTGAACCTGGTGGCCAGTTGTATATTAACCAAAACACATACTGACTACTTACTAATTTACAAAAGAAAAAAATAATATCCCATTTTTTCTGATGTGGTGTAGGAATTTGCATGCAACTAGTAACAAATGATTTCAGTGTATATTAGAAAAAATTATGAAAATCTTTAATCATTGTGCATCTATATTAAAATGAAAGGGTGACTTCTCCTCTAGGAACAGAAACTTATAAATACCTGCAAATTTATTTTTTTTCTGAATATTTCTTATACTCCTCATGCAGGAGGGGAAAACATTTCTCTTGATAGTTTGTCTTTCAAACTCAGTATGAATATAATGCATTAGTTTATAAAATCTCACTAAACTTTTCCTTCCAGTGGACCAATTCAACCAGAGCTAACATTATCTATATTAGTTTTTTTTTTTAATCACAATGGCAAAATGTCCAAGAGCAATCAAGTTAACAGAGAAAAGATTGATTTTGTGTTAGTATTTCAGAGGTTTAATTCTATAGACAACCAGTTCCATTTCTTTTAGGCCTGTGGCAAGGCACAAACACTTTAGTGGAAGGACATGGCAAAGCAAAGTTACTTAACTCATGACAGAGAGGAAGCAGAAAAAGAGAGAAGAAGGGGTACAGAACAAGATCTAGCTTTCCAGAGCAGACACCTAGTGTCCTACTTCCGGCATTTGGGCCCTGCCTTCTGTCATTTCCACCATCTCACCATAGCCCATTTAATCATGAACTCATCAGTGGGTTAATCCTCACCCTCATGATTCTATCACTTCCCAAAAGCCCATCAGTAGGCAACTAAGCCCAGAATGAGTGAGCCTTTGGAGAACTTTCCAAATTCAAATCTTAGCAATCCTTTTAAATTTAAAGGAACACGTATGTGATTAACAAGAAAGAGACATCTGAGTTTTTCTTCCAGTGAAAATGATTTATAATTTCGAAGTAGATATTACAAAGATTTAATTTTGTGATATCTGAGGATATACACGAGAAAACATTTTGCTTGTTATATTTTGTTCTATTTCTTTGTCTCACCTCTTTTTAACTTTTTTCTGCTGTATCATGTGACAAAATAGTAAGGAAACTCATAACAAGAATATAATTTTTCAGAAATTGCGTGGAGGACAAAAAGTAGTAGCCATGATGGAGATTTGTTGTCATTGTTTTTTATTATAGATTTGGAAGACAGGCAGAAACAGATAGCAATAAAATTTTCCCTTTATACAAATAAATGTCAGTACCAATGACCATATTCAAATATACATAATCCTATTTAAAATGTATATGGAAACAATAGTAAATATTTCAATGTATTGAGATTTCATTATGCTCACATTTCAATGATGGCATGTTTTCAAAAGCACATTGATTTAAAGAACTTCCATACATATAATAGGGGCATAATTCTTACAATAAACAAGTTTTCTCTCTATCCAAATGTCGAAAAGTAAAAATAACTGTCCCAGCAAAGGAGTTTGTATCAGGAAAACCAGAAAGTCTAAGAAAATACACAATGATAGTACAGAAATGCCTGCCAGTACTTAAGAATTTGATCTATAGCTATAATACTGTTATTAAATTGAATTGTTACAATATGCATGTGTGTTAGTCACTTTTGTGTCATTGTGCCCCAAGTGACTGAGTTTTCACCCTTATCTAAATATAGTGCCTCCATTATTCTAGTTAACCCCAATTTTTAAGAAGCCTAAAACAGGAAGATTTTTTATGACCTACAGTCCCTGCTGCTGCAGTTATCTATAGGCTGTAACTGATGCTTTCCAATTTGCAGACCTGCTTTCCAATGTATATGCCCCATACCCTAGTGCTTCTATGTGTGGTGGAATCTACAGAACTGCAACCCTGAGAGACCCTGGTGCTGAGTCTATCTGGCTCACTTCGAGTCCTGAGGCACACCCTGGACTAAAAGAAGGCCGATCAACCAGGCCCATCCGGGCCTCAATGATAGAAGACAAGATGGCACTTCCTGGGAGTCTCCTGGAAGAAGCCTAGGAGGGTTTCCCACCATCACGTCCCTCCCCATAGGTGGAAGGGACATTGGACAATGCCAAAAAGATGGTCAGGAAAGAATATCTAAGCAACTGCATATAAGGGTGAGCCACTAAATAAAATTTGAGTTCATTCCCTGAATGCTCCTTGTGTGGGTTGTTGTCTCTGTAGCACTCACCATCAGCAGAGTGTGGGACTCCACCTGGCCGGGGTCCCCATAGTTCAGTGGCTAAGGAGAATTTCCTGATCAGATAGTGATCCTCCTATTACTTTTGCCTTTAAAAATAATGCTTTTTTGTATTTGCATATATACAATGGAATTGGACATAGGGGTATCAAAATTTCTTCAAAGAATCAACTGTGTATCAAATGTATTTCTCTCTATTATACATATAGCAACAACTCTACCATCAATATGTTAAGTCAGATCTTGTCTGTGTGTGTTGTCCAAAATGCTTGCGGGATTGCCATGGTGTTAAGATTAGCAAAATGCTTACTTTATAGCCAATCTAGGAATCAAGTCCCTAGACCCACAAAGACTAAGGAAGTTCATAATCTCCAAGAAGGCAGCAGAGAGTATCTGTAAATGAGGTAACTTCTGCTTTCACCTTTGCCTCCTGACATTGCCATTTTACCTCTTCAGAGCATTTCCCTCCTCTGTTCAATCAGGCTGCAGCCTGGGGGTAGTGAAACGTAATAAATCCATAGGTCATGTTTCTGCCTTTTGCACATATTTTGTTATGTAAAACTTTCCTTATCCTGAGAAAACAACATGGCATATTCAAAGTTAGTGAGCCACATACTATTCTGTGAGCCCTCAGTGATACTATGTTAGATGAGGCATGATGGATGGTAAATATATGCCATGTCCAGAAAATAACTCATTTCGTGTCATGATGAAAGCAGTCCTATGAAAATGGAAGAGGCCCAGTGTGACAACTTTTCCCTAAGTACCTAGCTGGTTTCTCCCAAGGGAAGTTTATTATCTCTGTACAGCAGATCTAAGATTAAATCGTAGCACATGTTAAGTCAGCTATGCAAAGTGAAAAAGCTCACTTTTAGGCTAACACCTTCCCTTCATCACTGTCACTATAGCATATGATCTAGAATTTTTAATGATACAGACTGGGTGACAACCACTGGCTAAATCCCAATAGAAGATCAATAACAGACCTTACCATGTAAGATCTTCACCCATGTGTCCATTTCAATAAATCTACATTTCACTTCTGGGTTAATCTTTTTTTTTATTAGAAATTTTTAATGGACATCTTAATGTGATTCATTTTGACATGCTTTTCATTGTGACATTTCCATATATGCATTTTGATAAACATTATTCATATAGGTTACCCCTTATCCTCCCCTATGCTTCCCCCCTCCCACCCTTCCCATCTAAGTTTCCCATCTAAGTCTTCTCTATCTTTTACTTAGTAGTATTTTTCTATATGTTCTTGGGTTCCAGTTCTGTTTAAGATAGAAACTTTTCCTGTAGTGGTCTTTGTTTTTATCTTGTTAGAACAATTACATGCAATTTCTAGTCCAT
>VMDO01024382.1:0-29851 GCA_007922755.1 Pedetes capensis
TCTAATTCCATCCATTTTGCTGCGAATGACCCTATTTCATTTTTCTTGATTGCTGAATAGTATTCCATTGTGTATATATACCATAGTTTTTTTTATTCATTCTTCTGTTGAAGGGCACTTTGGTTGATTCCATATCTTTGCTATTGTGAAAAGCGCTGCATTGAACATGGAGATGCAGGTGTCTCTGTGGTATGATGACTCATCTCCCTTTGGGTAAATTCCCAATAGTAATAAAATATTTTTAAACCTAATATTACTCCTTAGTGCTTTCATCTATAATATCACAAACTACTTGAAATATTCTTTTATGAGCCAGGCATGGTGGTGCACACCTGTAATCCCAGCAGCTCGGGAGGCAGAGGCAGGAGGATTGCAAGTTAGCAAGACCCTGTCTCAATACAAAAAAAAAAAAAAAAAGTAAAAAAATGGGCCGGGGATGCAGCTCAGTGGTAAAGCACTTGCAAAGCATGCATATATATATATATATATATATATATATATATATATATATGTATGTGTGTGTGTGTGTGTACATATATATGTATATATTCTTTTATTATAAATAGTAAGTAGAGGAGCAATATCAATTAATTTGTTTTTAGAATTACTTCAAAGCTAAAACATAAATTTCAACTCAGGTACAAAGGTCTAAGAATTTCCTGCGTAAGCCCTTCTCCTACAGAAACAGCTATAAAACCTCAACACTCTGAAAAACCAGCTACCTTAGGGAAGTTTAGTAGAGACTATGGTGTGAAGTTCACACTCAAGGTAGAGAAGTCAGGGAACAATATAAGCAAGCTTCTGTCCCGACAGTTTTTATTTTGAAGCTAAGTACAGTCTGTACGTTAGGCACAATGGCAGTTAGAGAATCCACAGAAAGGCCAAAGAGTCATCTTTCTGGACTAGGGAAGCAGAAAATTGAAGCTAGACAACTATGAATGCAGAAGAGAGGGGAATCCCAAAGGCAAAAGCTAGGAAAGAACCAAATCCTGTGTGATCACATCTGACCAACCCTTTAAACACGCATACAAAAATAGACACAAAGTAGCTCAACTAAAAACCAAAGATCTGAATTGCAAACAGAACTGCCGTCATCCAAGAAACATCTCCAATTCAAAGTCACCCAGAAAAAAACTACCAGCCAAAAGAAAGGAAATAAAACTTATTAGAGAAAAATAAACAATGCAGGATCTCCATGATAACATCCAGGATATAATCTACAATTACCTGAAGAACTAAAAAGCATAACAAGATGGAATATAGTCTCAGAAGAAAAGACAATCAAGTCCAAGATACATCAGATATTGGAACTACGAGACAAGAATTTTAACACATTTATAAAAATTTTCAATGAAATAAAATAGGCATTTAATGAATGAAAATCTAAGAAAAATAAAAAATTATTTTAAAGTATCAAATGAAAATTCTAGAAGTGAAAATTATAATTCTGAAATTAAAAATTAGCTGATGGACTTCAGAACCAAATGGAGATGAAATAGGAAAGAGTAAGTAAACTTGAAAACAGATCATTAAAATTATCCAAGGAGATGAACAGAGAGAGAAATTTGTTTTCAGAAATAAATGGAAACTGTTCAATTATCTGAAAGTCCAATATGCATGCCATTGGAACACCAAACGAGGGGACAGAGAAAATGGGATTGAACTTTTATGTGAAGAAATAATGGCTGAAAATTCCCCAAATTCAATGTGAGAGAAATTTCCAGACACAAGATGTTCAATGAACAAGCAGAGGCACATCATTGTCAAGCTGAGAAAAAGCCTGTTTGAAAGATATTTCTGTTGAATATAAAACTGAATATAGAATTCTGAGATTACAATTCAGAGACAAAAAGACAAAACTGATACATAGGCACCAAAGTGACCCTGGTAACTTCTTAGAGATTTTACCAGTGGCAAAGCTTCCATCTACTTAAAGTAGAAAGCATTCATTCTTTTGATCAATGTAATTTGGAACTATTCTTAATTTAGAATATGTGATTTATGTACACTTTTTTTCAAAAACAAAAGTGAGTATCAGACAAAAATCCATGTTTTCATAATAAAAATCAATTTCAAAAACCTATGTTCCATGCTGAAGTGTTAAAACTGTCATCTCACGCTCACTTTGGCAGCAACTATACTAAGATGGAATGACAGAGATTAGCATGGCCCCTGCACAATATGACATGCAAACTCGTGAAGCATTCTATATTTTTATGTCAGACCCAGAAAGATAATTATCTCATGTTTTCCCGCATATGTGGACTCTGGGGCGGGGGGTGAGAGACAGACAGACAGACAGACAGACAGAGATATGAAAGTGGAAGAGGGCTAGGTGCAGTGGCACACACCTGTAATCTCAGTGACTCAGGAGGCAGAGGCAGGAGGATTACAAGTTTGAGACCAGAGGCAGTCTGCATAATTGAGTGAGACCCTGTCTCAAAAAGTAAAAAAATGGGCCGGGGGTGGTGCAGCGCAGTGGTCCAGCACTTGCAAAGCATGCAAGCTCAAGGCCCTGGGTTCAACCTCCAGTATCACAAAAGAAAAAAAGAAAAAAAGAAAAAAAGTAGAAGAAGAACTTTTGGAAAGAGAAAGGAAACTAAAGGGCGGAGAGAAGAGGCAATAAGAAAGGGTAAAGGGAAGAAGACAAATAACACATTTTCTCATATATGCATAATCTAGTGAATCTAGTTTATACATATGTGATCATATATATATATATATATATATATATATATATATATATATATGATATGCAAGTACAAGGGGTAGTGTTTATGGGAAGGAAGGAAGGAGACCAACAAAAGGGGAAAAGCGGGACATGAGAGGATAATGGGGCGGGGGACATGAGCAGGGTACAATGATAAGCATGTATGAAAATGTCATAATGAAGCCCATTAATTTGTACACGAACTTTAAAAATTACTAAAACGATTTTTTAAAATTCACTGTTATGAAATAATTATTAAGAAGAATAAAACTATAATTTTGTGATATTTTCACCACATGACTTCTGAATTTCTATCAGCTGTTACCATTTTTTTCTTTCAAGCGAAAGAAATATATACTTCCTGTAGACACAAAGGTCAGCAGAAACTGGGATGGAGTCTACACCTGGAAAAAATAAACAGCACTAGAATTTCTGGTTTCGTATGACTTTTCTCCTTAGGGCAGCCCTAGCCAGAAAAATTCAGATAAAACTCAGATGGGAAACTGAAGTCTTACTGTACTGAATAAACAGTTCAAACTGACCACAGCATCTAAAAGTGATGGTGAAATCACAGAGAGACACAAAGAAAGAATCCCCAAATCCTCCATACGTGCACTGTGCCCAAATCTATGGCTGAACACTGATATATGCGTGCAAGGACACACTGTGAGCAGCCTGGCTAATCATGAAACAACTGAACAAAGATGTCATTCACTGCCCACTGAGGAAGACAGAGCTTAAAGTTGGAGCCTAGCCAGGTTGTGGCAGTGGTGGTGGTTGTTGACAGTTGCCAGTGAGTAGGGTCCAACTCATAGAGGCCCTCATAGGGTTTTCAATGGCTGATTATTTTGAGATTGTTTCAGAAGTGGGCTGTCATGTCTTTCTCCCCTTTTGGTGGTTCTGAGAAGAGAACCCAGGGCCTCAAAGAGCTCAGAGTAGCATTCTACCAACTGAGCTAAACCCCAGGCTATAGCCAGGTTAATTACCTGCTAATCCAAACAACTCAAAACTCTATGAGGGAATCTAACAAAAATCAGAGTTTCTAGGCTGTATCATTTACAGCATTCAGGATATACTTCCAAGTTAGTAGGCATAAGAAACAGGAAGATGTGACTAATACTTAAGGGAAAATTCAATCAAAAGCAAATACTAAAGTGAATTCAAAGTTAGAATTAGCAGAGAAAGATAAAAAGCAACTGTTATAACTGTCCAAAGAAAATATACTAGTAATGAAAGAACTGAAAGGAAAACTCAGCAGAAAGATGCTATAGGTTTCCAAATCAAAATTCTAGAAATAAGAAAATATAATATCTGAAATGTTGAAATATACTAATGAGCACAAAAGTAGATTGGAGAAGAGAGGAATCAGTGAACATGAAGACAAATCAACACAAATTATTCAATTTCAGAGACAAATGAAAAATAAAAACAAACACCACTACCCGCCCTCAAAAAAAAAAAAAGAAGAAGAAGAAGAAGGTTCAGTGTACAGTAGCACAATGTCAAATAGTCTAATATAAGTGTAAGTGGAGTTTCAGAAGGCAAGGAAAGTAAAAAAAAAAAGTGCAGAAAAAAATATCTGAAGACAAAAGGGTCAAAATTTTTGCAACTTTAATAAAAGATATAAATTTACACATTTGTAAGTAAAGTACAGACACATCAGATTTCAGAAAACCAAATTAATGAGAAAACTTTGAAAGCAGCCACAGAAAGACACCATGTTAGGGTCACTTTACATCAGAAACAACACAGGGAAGTCAGAAGATCACAGAATGGTATCTTTAAAGTGCTCAAAGAAAAAAAGAACTATGAACCCAGAATTTTATATACAGCAAAAACATCCTTCAAGAATAAGGTAAAATAGGGCCGGGCATGGTGGCGCACGCCTGTAATCCCAGCAGCTCGGGAGGCGGAGGCGAGAGGATCGCAAGTTCGAGACCAGAGGCAGTCTGTGTAACTTAGCGAGACCCTGTCTCAAAAAGTAAAAAAAAAATGGACTGAGGTGCAGCTCAGTGGTCCAGCACTTGCAGAGCATGCAGGCGCCAGGCCCTGGGTTCAACCCCAGTAAAAAAAAAAAAAAAAAAGGTAAAATAAAGGTAAAATAAAACCATCTTTACATAATGATAACTAAGATAATCAGTCACTAACAGACACGCATTAGAAGAAATGCCCAAATGAGGGTTAGCAATTTTTTTTTTCTGTAAAAGGCTAAAAAATAGGTATTTTAGGTTTTGTGCTATCACAACTACTCAAATCTGCTGTTATGGGGGAAAAGCAGCCATATAAAAAAACATACACAAATGAGCAAAGCAGTGTTCCTGAAATAGTAGGTGGCAACCCAGATTTGGCCCTGGGCTACAATTGTTTGCTGGCACCAGGGATAAAGATATTCTGCAGGTGAAGGGAAATGAAAGTACCAAATGAAAACCTGGGTCTCAGGCAAGAATGAAGAACTGTAGATATAGTATGCTGTTGTTGTTAGTTACCATCGAGTCGTGTCCAACTCATAGCAACCCTTATAGGGTTTTCAACGGCTAATTGTTTCAGGATTGCTTCAGAAGTGGGCTGCCACATCCTTCTCCCATTTTTGTGGTGGTGGGGACCAAAGCCAGGGCTTCAGAGAGCACAGAACAGCACTCTACCAACTAAGCGAAACTCCAGCCCCACAGGTATAGTATACAGCCAGATAAATACAAAGACTATTTTACTACTTAACTTCCATTACATATATAAGACTATTTAAAGCAAAAGTTACAATATTGTGTTGTAGATTTTATAAGATATGTAGATGTAATAATGACAATGATAGCATAAAAGATTGCAAGTTTTTCCATTTCACATAAGATTGTCCAATATTAATTTTAAATATGATAGAGAAAGTTAAGGATGTATATTGTGACTCCAAAACAACCTCTAGGAAATAAAATGCTGTGAAAGGGAACAGTTAAAGAGTTAACAGAAAAATTAAAATGATGTTCTAAAAGGGATTCAATTAACACAAGAGAAGAAAAAACTTAAAGACAGAAAAATAAACAGATGACTAAACAGAAAACAAAAAGTAAATAGCTCTAAATTCTACCATACCAATAATTATGTTAAATGCCAGTCAATTAAACACTCAGGTTAATAGGCTGAGATTATTAGAATGCAATTTAGAAAGTCAAGATACAAACTAAATGATGCAAACTTTAAAGGTAATATCACAGAGAGAAAAGATGAAAACATGTATCATGGAAACCATAAGCAAGCTGGCTTGTCATATTAACTTCAAATAAAGCAGAAATCAAGATAAAGAGCATTATCAATGATAAAGAAGGACATTTCACAATGGACACAATGGCCCATTTATCAGGAAAAGGCAACATCCACGAGTGTTATAATAATAGAGTTTCCTTTGATGAACTGTCTGCTCAAGTCATTGACCCATTTTTCTATTGAGTCATTTTTCCCTTATGAATTTACAATTTTGAATAAATAGAAGTCTTCAATTCTAAAAAAAAAAATTTATCCTCATGGAACTTATATGACAGATGTATTAATATGAGCCTTTGCTGTGAATAAAAATCTTTGTTGGTTAAAAAAATAGAGATTCAAAATTCATGAAGCAAAAACTGACAGAATTGAAAAGGGAATAAATCTATAGTAATAACTAGAGATTTTAACAGCTCTCTCAGCAACTGACACAACCACTAAACAAAAAAAGCAGTACATAGACAATCTGAATAATTCTATCACCCAAGCTGTCCTAACTGATATTTATAGAACACTTCCCATCTAGAAAATATGCTTTCTTTTAAAGGGCACATGGTATAGTCACCATGATATACTGGAAGAGGAGTCATAAAAAAAGTCTCAGATTTCAAAGGAATAAAATTTGAAGAATAGGTTCTCTAACCATAATGAAATTCAATTAAAGACCAGTAAGTTTCTAATTTCTATTCAGAAATATAATAATGTTCTTCTATGTAATTCACAGATCATACAAGAAATCATCACGATGCAATAAGTTAAAATTTTTTATGCCGCCCTAAATGTGAGATTCTAGCTCATATGATCATATAACAGACTATTTTTAATTCCTCCCTTAACCCCCAAGTTACTGCTATGACTGCACCTACAAACTATTCTAGGACATCTATTGTTTCTTTCTGCACAAATTCTTTTGAGACCATAACCTCTGAATACAGACCTAATTTGATAACCTCTCCTTTATAAAACTCTTCCCTTTCTTTCCTTTTATTTAACTATCATCATAATTAATGGCTCAACTATACACTCAACACATTCAGTATAACAGTACAGGACAAGCCTTTGGTATTCTTCTAAAATCAGCTCCTTTCTCAATTCTCAAGGTTAATAGCCTCTCAAAGTTTAGTCATCTTTGATTCGTCCCTTTTCTTCAATTCTGCCAAATCTATTATCAAGCCTTATCTATTTTTCATTATTAAGTTTTCATCTCTCATTTCATAAAGAAAAAAAGAGGACTGAATTATGAAAAGTAATTAAGAAACTCAATCTACCAGAAACAAGTTAGATAATCTAGTAGCAACATAGTTTTATTAGACCCTAAACCTAAACAGTATCTTCATCCAATGGAATTTTTTTAAAAAGTGGTCAAATCAGTATAAATATCATTTTGGCCTTTGGAGAATTTGTGGTGCCAAGAGATCCTGATTTCACTAAGGACAAGACAGAATCAAGTAACTGAGATCTATTACCAAAACTAAAGCGCTAGTAGCCATGTAAAATGTAGGTTGAAGAAAACCAACTATCATGCAGACTAGTTGTGACTGTAAGTTATGAGTGAATATTTTTGTTAAAAAAATGAATTTTAAGAGCCATGAAAAATTCAAGTTCATATTTTATATTATAAAATAAAATAGAATATGGCAGAATAATGTATGTCTAAGTTTCCAAACACTCACTTTCGCTTCCTGTATTTATCCATTGCAGGCTGCTAAAGGTTCACTGTGCTGTGATGGTAACACAGACCACACTTAGAGGAGCACTGCACTGAAGGCCTCATCCTAAAATTAAAAATCTTTCAGTCTTGTTAGACCTCATCCACACCTCCTATCTAACAAGCAACACATAGATCTAGTCAGAGCTCTAGGAATAAACTTAAGAATAAAATTTTTTTTTATCTGATGGTAATTCTTAAACCTTTCTGACGAAAATCTTGAGGCTGTAAAAATGTAATTTACCTTATTATCTGACACACAATGTAGGCTTTTGACGAACCAGAGCCAAAAAGGGAAATAAAACTCATAACAGATATAAAACTCTAGATAACAAAGATGATCTCTGCTGTCTATCTCGGTCACAGCCCCAAAACACTATTTTAGGAACTAAAGAGTGATAAATCAATTGAACCAACAAAAATAACATTTTCAGAGCCCTAAAGTTCAGTACCTACTATAAATAAGTGACACTGACATTTTCAAAAAATAAAAAATTCATCCAGTCAAATGGAAAAAAATAATAATTAGCAGCTGCTAGATTTGTTCAGCTCATGGCAGCTTAACAGCTTTCTAAAGTCTTCAACACAAAAATTTCCTTCTGAGTTTCAGGATGTGGAAGAAAATACACAACTATCTTCAAACAATTGAACAATCTTACCAGTGAAATCTTTTTAAAAGGATATAGCAACTTGAGAATGGCTTTTTAAATCATTTTTCTCATTTGATCATCTAAATCAAATGGCTTCATTCCGTTGTATATATCAAAGCTGGGATATCTAAAGACATTCCTTTCTGTTTCAGCCCTCAGCAAATTTACATAAATGACTGCATTAACCCAAATATAGCACAGCAGTCCAAAAGAAACTAATATTTATGCTAATGGCCTGAGTCTATTTTAAATGAGCTGAAATCCAAACTTAGAGACAAAAGAAACCCAGAAAATATCATAATAAAGTCCATACATTATGGTTAAAATTTGAAACTATAAATATAGTTTAAATAAGATTTTTGTCTTGTTTTGTTTTGTTGAGACAGGGTCTCAGTATATGGTCCAGGCTGGTAGTGAATAATGGATCCTCCTCTCTCCACCTCCCAAGTGTTGGGATTACAAATTTGCACCACTACACTACATAAATAAGATTATTATATCTTGCTAAATATTAGCAAAATATTCATGCTGTCTCTTACAAATCAAAAAAAAACAAACAACAACAACAACAGCAACAAAAAAAAAAACAGCATAGGATCTTTGCTTGGACTCAACATTAATTTAGCAAGAATCCAACCTAGGAGAGGAGATTTAAAGAGGCAAAGTGCCACTCCGGCAAAGTGGCACATGCCTGTAATCCCAGCAGCTTGGGAGGCAGAGGCAGGAGATCACAAATTCGAGACCAAAGGCAGTCTGTGTAATTTAGCAAGACCCCTGTCTCCAAATGTAAAAAATGGGCTGGGGGTGCAGCTCAGTGGTCCAGCACTTATAAAGCATGGAAGTGCAAGGCCCTGGGTTCAACCCCCAGTACTGCAACAACAACAACAAAAAGAGGCAAATTGCCATAATTTTACAGAGAAAAAAAGGCAGGAAAAATATATGTTGTGCATTCACTATTGCCAAAAACTTCACCTGTTATTGCATCCTTACCCAACCTTTTTTTTTTTTAATAAATATTGGTAGGGTACAGAGTAATAAGGCTTTTGTTATTTCCATAATGCAACTATTACTTGACTTTTGAGTACACTTTCATCAAGTTATATATTTTATAAGACCATTTGATTAATATGTAATAAAAATCATATGCATTCATGGGTTATATTCTCATTGATCTTTTTGTCTTTCCTTTCCCCTATTTTTTCCCACATATTCATATAGTTGCATCATATACTTTGAGATTTTCCTCTCCACCTTTCCCCCTTTCCCTCTCTACTTTATTTCCCCTTCCCTTTCTCCTTCTTCCTTCCCTCTTCCCCCACCTTGCTCCCACCTGCTGATCTCCCCACTTCTTTCTACTCTGCTTATATTTTCCCTTCTTAGTATTACTATTCATTTTTATATGACTATATATGTACAGATTTATTTTCTTCCTTTAAGTTAGATTTAGCACCCACATATGAGTGGGTATTTCTCTTTTTGGGACTGAGTTTTTTCACTTAAGACGATGTTCTCTAGTTCCATCCGTTTTGCTGCAAATGACATGATTTCATTCAAGAGTGCTGCATTAAGCATGGAAGTGCAGGTGTCCCTGTGGTATGACTTATGTTCCTTTGAGTGTATTCCCAGGAGTGGGATAGCTGGGTCATACGGCAGTTCTATTCTTAGTTTCCTAAGGTACCTCCATATTGATTTCCAAAGTGGCTGAACTAAATTACAGTCCCACCAGCAGTGAAAAAAATGTCCCTTTTTCTCCACATCCTTACCAGCATTTGTTATTATTTGTTTTGTTAATCTTGGCCATTCTTACTGGAGTGAGATGGAATCTCAGTGTTTTTTTGATTTGCATTTTCCTAATGGCTATGGATATTAGCGTTTTTTTCATGTGTTTATTGGCCCTTCATACTTCTTCATTTGTGAACTGCTTAATTCCAATGCCCACTTATTTATTGGGTTATTTGTTGTCTTGATGTTTGATTTTTTAAGTCCTTTGTATATTCTAGAAATTAGTCTCTGTCAGATGTGTAGGATGCAAAGATCTCCCATTCTGTGGGCTCCCCTTTACTGTTGTTTTCTTTGCTGTACAGAAGCTCTTTAGCTTCATGTAATCCTATTTGTCAATTCTTGGTGCAGTTTCCTAGGCAACTGGGGTCGTGTTGAAGAAATACTTGCCAATGCCTATATATTGGAGTATATTCCCTATCTTTTCTTCTGGTAGTTTTAAAGTTTCTGGTTTTATGTTGAGGTCTCTGATCCATTTTAAGTTGACTCTCACACAGATTGAGAGATACAAGTCTATTTTCAGTCTTTTGCACATTTTCCCAGCACCATTTGTTGAAAAAGCTATCTTTTCTCCATTGAATGCCTTAGCCTCTTTTTCAAAGATCAGGTGGTTGTAGTTGTATGGGTGTATCTATGAGTCCTTAATTCTGTCCCATTGATCTTGAGACAGATTTTTGTGCCGCTACCAAGGTGTTTTTTTGCCACTGTGGCCCTGCAGTAAAGTTTAAGTCAGGTATTGCTATACCTCCTGCACTGTTTCTGCTGCTTAGGATTGTTTTGTCTGTATGTGGTTTTGTGCTTCCATATGAATTTTAGGATTGTTTTTTCTATTTCTGCAAAATCTGTCGTTGGAATTTTGATGGGGACTACATTATATCTGTAAATCACTTTTGGTATATAGCCATTTTCACAATATTAATTCTACTGATCCATTAGCAAAGGAGGTCCTTCATCTTCTAGTATCTTCTACTATTTCTTTAAATTTTGAAGTTTTCCTTGTAGAAGTCTTTAGGGTCTTTTGTTAGGTTGATTCATAAATATTTAATTTTCTTGGTGTGCTATTGTGAATGGGATAGTTATCTTGATTTCCTTCTCTTCCTGTTCACTATTTGTATAAAGGCAGGCTACTGTTTTTTGAGTGTTCCTTATCAATCTTGAAGTCAATTTAGTCTTATTACCTATCTTTCACCAACTTGGAAAGGAGCTCTAAGAGTGCAAGATGTAGTGTCACTCTCCAACACCAAACAACCAAGTGCTAGAATTCACCTGTAGGTCTATCCATTGCAAACTCTCGCCTAACTTTCTTCTACCCCCCACTGAAAGGAAAATTAGAGAAGAGCTACACTATTTTTCAAATTTCAATACAAAGTAGATAATTCATCCAGAGAGCTCTCAAGTCAGGTCCAAAGAGAAAGAATCTTAGCCTAGCTCTTTGCCCTGACTGAACTTGGTAACACTTCAAACATGGTAACTTCATCAAGTCACCCCACAAAAACAAATTAAACAAAATGCAAAGGCCCTATGAAAAGGCATTTTGTCTTATTCACTTTTGCACGTACTCAATATTGCATATTGTTTTCAATTATTTGGTCTTCAATAAATATCACACACACTAGTAAGTGAACAAAATGATCCCTGGTAGGAAAGAAAGAGGGAGAAGGAAGGGATAGAAGGTGGGATTTCTCTAACAATAACTAACACTTCCTCTCTTGCATGTAGGATAATATGAAGAGGTATCTGCTTCCATGACCATTTAATTTTACATAATGATCCAAAATGAGAAAACAATGGAAAGGAGGAGGACAGCATCTATCTCACCTTAAATAAGTTATCTTATTAACAAATTATGAAAAGCCTATAACAAAAAACTTTATAAATTTTATAAAACATTTTGAAAAAGATACTTTAATTTCAAAAAATATAAAGAAAAGGACAAGTAGATATAAACTAAAACATAATACTTTTATGTTAATTACTTAGGAAGCTTTTGACTTTTCTATTGCATAGAAGTGAAAGTCATACAAAGAAAATAATAATAATCATGTAATTGCAGTCCTAACCCAGAAGTGTAACTCCAGGGGTTCCAACATTCAGGCCGGGCCATTCACCACAAAGAAAGCAAGAGAGGTAATGAAGAGGCAGGAAAGGATTTTAGTCAACATGGCTGTGTTGAGAAGTCACAAAAGTATTTTAGCCCATCTTCAGGGTATAAACATGAGCTTTAGGTCCAAATAGAGAAAGAACTGAAGTAGGCTGGAGACAAGCATAATAAAACAGCCTTGGTCAAAGTGTGGTCTGGCTGAACATTATCTCAGCTCTGGATGTGCAAGGCCTTTTGAAGAAGGTTTTCTTGCTTGAGAAGACAAGCCAGTTCCCAGGAGATGACTGCTGCTGCTTGAGGAGGACCTCGTGATGAGGTGATCTATCTGTGAAGCTCTGCTGCTCCTGGAATCTATAGTGACTGCAGGTGTAGCACAGTGATTGGAGATTTTGGGGGACCTTATGGAGGTCTGGAACAGGACACTCTAAAAGCTCCCTTACTCTCAGGTCTGTGTCTTCAACCTTAAAGGGAATGAGGTAGGATAGGTATCACTGGTTTTCAGACAGACACTCCCTGAGTAACAGGACTACATACAAAGTTAAGCAGGAGACTGATGTAAAGTTTCAAGTCAAAGAAGACAAATGTAAAATGAAGATAGGGATGCCAGGCTTTGATCCTGCTCTTAGTTAGCTCTGGGCCCAAGTGAGGAGTCAGTGCTTTTTGTAAAAGCAATTTCTAAGAGCCTATTTTAACAATTCAAGGTACCTCTCTAGGATAACTTAATTGCAAAGACATAAGTCAAAGGAGATATTTTTCCTAATGGTTTGCTGTTTGCTGTTGTCGTTAGGCACCATTGTCCAACTCATAGTGACCATATGTACAACAGAACAAAACACTCTCCAATACTTGCCATGCTAGGCACTATTGTCAGTGCTTCTCTGCTATTCATAGGGTTTTCAATGGCCGATTACTTCGAGAGTGGACTGTTGGGTCCTTCTCCCAAGCCTACAGCCACACAATACTCCCAGGTGGTCTCCCATCCAAGCACTAACTTGCTTAGCTTCCGAGATCAGATGAGATCACTTACATCTTATTTTCTGAAAAGAGCTTTCAATACCAAGTTTATAAACAGTTTCGAATTTAGAAAAACAGTCTATACTCTAACAGAAAATAGAAACTCTCTCCCTCTTGTCTTACTTTCTGTGGTAAGATTTGGGGTTTTTTGTTTGTTTATTTGGTTGGTTGTTTGATTGGTTGGTTTTTGGTTTTTTAAGACAGTGTGACTGGAAGTTTGGGTGAGTTGACAACCACAAGGACTGAAACATTAGTGTTCTTGCCACAGTTCAATGCCAAGAATGGCTTACACAGCAAGTCAGTAAAGTCAGCCTCTAAAAAATGAATAACCACAGATGTCAGAATGGGATCTGTGATAGCCAGACTATGTGCTCCATTTACTCTCTTTAAATTCACTGGGGGACAGGGAGAGAAAGGGATCCCTCTAAAAAACAAATTACTGACAATTTCAAAAGGTTCTTTTTTCACTTATTAACATTTATCAACCTCTTCCCACTTTTAGACTTCTAAAAAGCCAGACATCATTCAAAAAGCTCTTTAAGCCATCTCTTCACTGAAGTAACTTCTTTAGGGGAAAAAAAACACACACACACACCTTGCCCTCTATCTTTTATACAATTTTTACTCTTGTACATCACTTATCACCACATTGCACTGACATTATTTATATAATCTGTCTCCATTAAACTGAGACCTTTAATGTCAAGCTGAATTATTGTTATCTGTGTTCCCTAAAAATTAGCAGAATGTCTATACTCTCCTTTTTACTTCCAGTGCTGAGGATGGAACCCAGGGCTTCATGCATGCTAGGCAAGTACTCTTCCACTGCGCTACACCACCAACCCTAGCATACTGTCTGACACTATAAAGGACTAAAAATTTTGCTGTGAATTATAAAAGACCAAAGATGATCCTATTTCTAGACTATTTCCTCTCTACTGAACAAATAAGAATAGGGCTAGGGTGTAGCTCATTGGTAGGACACCCCTCCACACTCTCTGAGGACCCAGGTTCAATCCCTAGCACCACAAAAACAGGAGAAAGATGTGGCAATCCACTCCCTGGTGCAATCCCAAAACAATTAGCCATTGAAAACCCTATGAAGGTCCCTATGAGTCCAATCGACTCAAGGGCACCTAACAACAACAACAACAAACAAGAATACAGATAATGAACCACTTGAGAAGAAAAAAAAAAAATACATTCAGTTTATCTCTTATGATACTTTATGGTAAAGCCTCATTAAGGCATCTGAGATGGAAGAACTATTACCTCACCTATTTGTTGTTGTTAGGTGCCATCAAGTCGGTGTCCGACTCATAGCGACCCTGCATACAAGAGGCAAAACACTATTGTCAGTGCTTCTCAGCTGTTCATAGGGTTTTCAATGGCGGACTGATTTTTGGGAGTGGGTTGCTGGGTCTGTCTCCCAAGCCTACAGCACCTGGTGTTCCCAGGCGGTCTCCCATCCATGTACTAAGCAGGCCCGGCCCTGCTTAGCTTCCAAGATCTGACAGGATCGGATGCCACAAGGCTATGGCTGCAGGCTACCTCACCTATACTGGACCTGAAATCTGCCTCGACAACCCATATAGACTGCATGCTAAAAACATGAATGGCAGAAACACCATTGTGAGAGGGTAGAGTAAAGAGGGAGCGTATTTGCCTAGTTCTTAAGAGGAATGTCTCTAAGGGTCATTGACCAATTTTTTTGTGAAAAAGAACACAACTTTTTATAAACATTGATAATTGAAAGTAAATCTAATGTCCAGAGCAACACCTGGCCAACAGTAGGTTGGCACTGAGTATTTCTGGCAGGCTACCCTAGTATTTCATCTTCTACCTCTCTATAGGATTGAGGCACAATAGAAAGACAGGAAAAATTTGGGGGAAATGGGAAGGAAAGGGCTTCTATCATCCTGGGATCTGGTCTAGGTCTTATCAGTCAACAATTCCAGCACAATCAAAAGAAGAGAAGCTGCTATACGAACTGCCTACATAGAAACCAGTGCTTCCCTAAGAATCTCACCAAGCCAGATTATGGACTATAATTAAAATTAACAGACCTAGGTAATTTACTTAAGACTAGATATAGTAGGGCTGGGATATAGCTCAGTTGGTAGAGCGCTGCTCTGCAGACTCTGAGGTCCCGAGGTCGATTCCCAGCACCGCAAAAATGGGAGAAGGACGTGGCAACCCACTCCCAAGGCAATCCCAAAACAATCTGCCATTGAAAACCCTATGAGGGTCACTATGAGTCAGACAGGACTCCACGGCACCTAACAACAACAACAGATATAGTAGGAATTTCCTCGACCATTTCAATCTAGGCATTTTAACAATGCTGCTTTTCCAAAATGTAAACCTGTACCCGACACCTGCTGTGACCCCCCTGAGCAATGTAATTTCAAAAGCCCCAAGTCATATATATCCATATACATATTATAAAGACACCTAGGGGTGCCTCTCTCGTTAGATGCCCACGATGGCTCTGAAGTGTGTATTATCTATTATCCTTTACCTAATAAACTCAAAACTCTGCTTCAGTTCTCTTTTCCATCCAGAAATTCTTTTCAGCATCTGAGACAAGGACCCAGCATCTCCCTTGAGAAAGGGAACTGCTCAGGGCAGGGGTAATGTTGGGATACAGCACCCTAAACCTACTGACAGGATGCCACTTAAGTCCCTTCTCCATGCCTTCAATCATTCCCTCAAACCCTCTTCAAACAGCTTAGAAAAACTGTGGGTTTAACGCTTCCAGTGTGTATTTTAAGCAAAGGATCTGACTTCTCTCACATTACCTTTGGTTTCCCCTCCTTTTAATGGCATTCTTAATGTTCCTGAGAAAATGCAACAAAAGAAAGGAGATGGTGAAGTAGTTAAGAAAGTTTTGTATGAAATAAAGGCATAGCTTTAAATAAAATTTAAACCAAAATGTTAAAATATATATATTAAAAAAAAGGATTTGGAACTGACAGCTCACACTGCAATTCCAATCTTACACTGAGGAATTAACCTCTCAAGCCTCGGTCTCCTCGTCTATAAAATAAAAATAATAGACCCTATTGGTTAATCATGAAGATTTCATAAAGCAACGCATGAAAATGACTCCATAAAATGTAACAACTATTATGCTCGGCATCAAACACAGGTTATTAGCATGATAGTTAAGCACATGAGTCATACTACCTGATTTCAAATTCCTGCTCTGGCACTTCCCAGCTATTTTAGCAAATCATTTAACCTCTCAGGGCCTATGGACCATCACATTGAGTTCTTAGAATGACACATTTAAAGTAATTAGGACAATATCTGACACAGAATAAGCTCTCAATAAACTTTAGTTATTACTAACTACAGACATCCAGAAGAGAGTTCCTATGCATCAAATTGAAAAAATTTAAATGTGACAAATGCTATGAATATTTTATAAAGAAAAAAATGGTGAATTAAAATATTATTCAGCTTCATTGTTAATAAAATGCAAATTTAAAACAATCGCTTCATTTTTCACCTAACATTTGTAAAAATCAGAAGAAAGGTAATATTAAACGCTAATGAACTCCTAATATTTAGCTGATGGGAATGTAAACTGGCACATTTTGAAAAGTGATTTGGCATTATCTATAAAAATTGTTTAAAAAAAAAGGATTTTCCTCTGAGTCAGAAATTCCACCTCTAGAAATGTATCTGGAAGAATTATTTATTGAAGTAGGCAGGCATATGCAAAAGAAACTGGAAACGTCCCACATGTCCACCAGCAGGGCACTGGTTAACATTTACAACAACACAGTGGCATATAGCCATTAAAAGGAATACTGAAGATCTACGTGTACAGAAATGAAGACATAATCATTACATATTATTAAGAATACAGTTGGAGAACACTATAATATGGTACCATTCTTATTTTTAAAATACAAAACAAAATCATACACCTATTTACATATTTATCTTCACATGCTTAGAAACAAAGAAGTTAGAAGCCAGGCGCAGTGGTGCACACCTATAATCCTAGTTATTATAGGATTATAATTCTCTGGGAGGCAGAGGCAGGAGGATCACAAATTCGACACCAGAGGCAATATGCGTAATTTAGTGAGACCCTGTCTCAAAAAGTAAAAAAATGGGCTGAGAGTGCAGCTCCGTGGTACAGTACAACACTTGCAAAGCATGCAAGTGCGAGGCCCTGGGTTCAACCCCCAGTACCGCAAAAAAAAAAAAAAAAAAGAAAGAAAGAAAGAAAGAAGTTAGTGGCTATATTTGAGTGATGTGTACACTATTTACCATAAATTTTTGCAATATATCTGTACATTTTTATTTTTGACTTGTTTATTAAAGAAAGCATAAGAATAATGGTTAAAAGCACAAATTCTGAAGCAAACAACTTGCATTTGCATGTCTATCACCCATTCTAGTAATGCATCAACATCACTATTTGCAAACCAAAGACTAACCTGATACCAATGAAACCCATATACCAACAAGAAGAAGAATAACTGCTATGTTACAGGCTCTGGTGAGCAATTCCTTGGGTTAATCCATGGAATCTGCTTTGAAGGATGCATCACATAGAGTAAGCATTACAGGATCTATGTCCATTATTATTACTCTTGGGTAGCATTTTTAGGAGACATTATAGCAATCATGCCCTCTTTCCAGAAGCCCATCTAAATCTTAAGATAACCAACATAATTATCAGCAGACAATTGGTACAGTAAGGACACCGGCTCTAGGGAATCAGTTAACAGTACTTTATTTCTGTATTGCATGTGATTTGTTGTTATGTGCCATCAAGTCGGGTCCGACTCATAGTGACCCTGTGTATAATAGAATAAAATACTCCCTAACACCGTGCCATGCTCAGCATTATGTCAGTGCTTTTCTGCTGTTCAAAGGGTTTTTGCTAGCTGATTATTTTGAGATTATTTCACGAGTGGGCTGCCAGGCCCTCTCCCACTGTTTTGTGGTGCTGGGGATCAAACCCAGGGTCTCAGAGGACACAGAGTAAGCATTCTACCAACTGAGCTAAAACCCAGCCCATACAAGTGAATGTTGTTGTCAGGTGCCCTCCAGTCAGTATCCAACTCATAGTGACCCTACATACAACAGGGGAACACTATTGTCAGTGCTTCTCTGCTGTTCACAGGGTTTTCAATGGCAGATTGATTTGGGGAAATGGGTTGCCGGGTCCATCTCCTAAGCCTACAGCACCTGGTGTTTCCCAGGCGGTCTCCCATCCAAGTACTAACCAGGCCAGACCCTGCTCAGCTTCTGAGATCTGACAGGATCAGATGCCACAGCGCTACGACTGCAGGCATACAAATGACGAGCAACCTAGAATTCAGATTCTAGGCTAGCTCCTCCTGACTGCTTCCCTGTGTGTTCAAGGGGGGAAGTTAATTTATATTACTGACAAAATTCTAATATCCTAATAATATGACTTTGCTGTTTAAAATAATTGTCTTTATATTGTCTCATAAGGATAATGTTAGTCAGTAGATCCAATAGCTGACACACAGCTCCATACTAAAATATGGGCCCAAGAGAAAAATTCCTTCAGTAATTGTCTCTTAGCAAGCACAGCAGTAAAAAGGGATGTCTTCCATGGAATGTAACCAAAGCACATTTCCTCACCAGCACTCTATAACTCACCCATTCCATTCATTTAAACGGTCTCCTCCTACCTGTCCCTCTCCCCCATGCCACAAAGACGAATGATATTTAATTCTAGATTCACTGATACTTGAGAGTTTTAAAACTATACAGAAATCAAGTGAGGCTTTCTATCTGCTAAAAACTGAAATATACAGCACAGTAGAAAATGACACAAACACATCACACACCCCATCATCACCACCACCAACAACAAACACTGAGTACTTACACGGAATGCTGCAAGAATGATTCTTGTTACTTTCTCTTTGACAGATTCTTGAAGGATGTCAGACAGAACAGGAATGATATTATAGCGCCGCAGGTGTTCACACATTTGAGGACTGAATGCCAGGAGCCATATTGAAAAAATCATTTGATATTGGAGTTGAAAGCCACATTTGTTACTCAAAACTCCCATTATGCTGAAAAATAACACACATTTAGAGCACATTTAATATGATAACATGATAACATAACAACAAAAAAAGAGTGATTCTTCGCTTTATACATGAACAGAACAATTCTCTGAGCTATGTCTTCAGTTTCTTTTCTTCCAGCACTAGTGCTCAGCTAGATTGCCATTTCCAGCACAGCTCCACTTATTAACCCTCTCTCCAAAAGCCACAGGCCCTCAGGAAGCAGGGGCACCTACTGCAGAGAAGCAATAAGATAGGGAACAGACTCGCAGACAGCACAGGGAATGGTAAAAGGAACACGCAGGCAACAGAGAGGAAGAATTAACAGGAAGTGGTAACAAAATAAATGGGCATCTTCAAGTCAAATTTTATATCAAGATTTTGAGTTTGGGCAACCAAGAGCATAGCTTGACAATATATAGGAAACTTGGAGAAAGATGAGGGAGTGACTTTGGAGGAAAACCTGTGATAAGTTTGAATTCAACACAGCCAGTTATAAGATTCAGAGGTCAGGAAAAATCCTTGGAAGCCTCTAGTGTGATCTCTTACTTCACGGGTAAGGAAACTAGCAAAACTTCATGGAAATGAAAAAGGTTGTTCCAAGGAAGATCAGATATGAAAGGAGGGCTATGGCAACTTCCCTGAGAAATTATACTCAAACAATGAAGGGCTGAAATCATCAAATAAGACCATCAAAAATGACTTGCAAGAGCCAGTTACTGGCTCACACCAGTAACCCCAGCAACTCAGGAGGGAGAGGCAGGAGGATCGCAGGTTCAAGGCCAGAGGCAGCCTATAACTCAGTGACACCCTGTCTCAAGATAAAAAATAAAAAACGGACTCAAGGTGCAGCCCAGTGGTAGAGCAGGCACACCCAGTGGTAGAGCACTTGCAAAGTTTATGCAAGGGCTTGGGTTCAACTTCCAAGTACCACAAAAAAAAAAAAAAAAAAGAAAGAAAGAAAAAGAAAAAAGAAAGAAAGAAAGAGAAAGAAAGAAAAGGAAAGGAAAAACAAAACACCAGCAAGATTAAAGAGAGCTCAAAACCCACAGAATGTTCAACAAAGTGAGCCTTGATATAAACTATGGATCTTAGTAATAATATCTCAGTATTGTTACATCAATTAGAAAAACTATAACAAGCTAATGTAAGAATGTTAATAATGGAAACTGATGAGAAGGGGAGGGCATATGCAAGAACTCTATACTGTCAATACTTCTATGAACCTAAAGCTGTCTATAAACAAAAATTAAAGTTTAAAAATCAACCTTTACAATCCAAACCTAAGATTAACATAGTTGAAGGCTTGTATCTGTGCCTATTCCCCATTTTTTGTGACTTGTATAGGGTTCCAAATTTACTGAATTATCCTTAATTTTCTCAGACATGGTTCCTCCCTAGAATTTCCTCCAGTGTTGGCTGCTACCTAAAAAAAAATTTTTTTTAATTCTGACTTTAGTACATCCAGTGCTGCAAAGTCATGTGATTTGAAACTATCAACATCTACTGCCTGGTTTCTTTTGCTCTCTGTTCCAGTTACTAAACTAAGCCTTCTACACTTCACATTGTGATGCCATAAGCTGAGACCCTGGGAAGCACATCTCAGCTGTACCCACTGGCTGGCTGTCAGGCTCCAGGAGGAAGAAGAGACTTTCCTATTGGCTTCCTATGCCTATGAATATCACCCCATCAATACTTCTTCACTCAGCAGCAGATCTTTCCCATGGCAGCAACCAATTCAGTCTGCAGCTTCCCCAGCTCTCACAGAATAAGCCTCACCACACAACCCCAGAGACACCAGCACCAGGCAGCTAGGCCCCTCCCCAGAGGCTCTCTCTCAGAATTCACAGACAGCAATATGAGAGCAGAACTTCCTCTTCCATTTTAGCTTCACTCATCATCCTGCAAGCATGCAATTTCAGTGATCCTAACACCACCCTTGGGGCTAGTATCATCCCTTCCTACCTCTCACACTTGAGTTGTTTTTTGTTTTGTTCTCAGAACAAACTAGTTAGCAAATGTCTACCTAGTTAATAATTCTTCATATCAAATTATCTGTTAAAATTTTAAAACTTTAAATGACCAGAGAGGTTGGGGGGAGCTCAGAGACAGTACATTGCTGCTGAAACTAGAGTAGAAAGGTTTCCAAAGAGGGAGGCATCAGTAATGATGAACACCTCAGAGAAGTTTAAGGGAGCTTAAAATTCATATACAACTGTGCCAGGTGTATTGGCACACACCTATTATCCCAGCAACTAGGGAGAAGGAGGCAGAAGGATCAAGAGTTTGAGGCCCCAAACAGTCTGTGTAACTTAGCAATACCCTGCCTCAAAATAAAAAGTAAAAAATGGGCTGTGGGGACAGCTCCGTGGTACAGCACTTGTAAAGCATGTATGAGACCCAGGTTCAACCCTCCAGTACGGGGGGGGGGGGGATGTATATAAAACTTACATGATGTCATTGAAAAGGTGAGTCATCCACATCCAAATATTAACCACAAGAATAAGCCTAATGAAGCCAAATTAAGCTTGCATTTACCAGACTAAGAAACAAACCCGCTTCAGATGAAGAACCCTGAATACAGTGGAACAGGAATAAGCAGATGCTAAGGGGACACAGGACATAGAGGCCCAGGACACACCTAAATGCACTGGTTTAACAAGTATTTGCTGAGGACCTCTCTGGAGGTGCAGCATGAGCCTAAGAAGGTGCAGCAAGAAGCAGAAATGGCCTTGCCTATGCTCCCAAACAGCTGCAGAGCTGCTGTGGTCCCAGGCCCAAGGTATGAGCCAGCCACTACTCAGCTCTCTGCCATTCCTCTCATCAGGAAGGCAAGATAAAGGTGACTGTAGGCCAAAACTGCAGATCTGCAAACTTGGTGTGATTCTTAAAATCACTGAGAAAGTCAATGAACGAAGCTGTAGAATCCTAAAGGCTACACTAGCTGGGTTTTAATACTTTCTGACTACATTATAAACTTCTTAAAGGCGAGGGCCATGTATTTTTGTATTCCACGTAATATACAGCATAACATTTTGAAGACAGTGCAATAAGTGTAAACAAATATAAAATCCAAGATAAGAAAGAAGGCCAGGGTCCATCAGGCCAAAAGCACTATTTAGTATTCTGGTTTTCTAATTAAAGTGGGTTTTTTAAATCAAACAAATGTAGGGGGGAGAGACAAAATAGCTGGTCCCCTCACTGTGTGAGATGCTGCCTTGAGAACCCATGAGCAGCTTGTTCCCAATAAAGATTTCAACTATTTTTCAAAATCTCACCTTTAATTTTTAATTACTTTTTGCTTTTAAAGTATTTCAAATCTTGGGGTACAAATAATAATATTAGTTGAATTTATGAAGGCATTTAACACCAGGAAACTTTACTTTTAGCCCTAAAATTAAAAAAAAAAAATCAATGTTAACCTTCACACTGCCTACTGAAGATAACAATATGCAACACAATGGAAAGTATATTTTTGAAATAAATATTCAGAAACACTGTTGTTCCACATATAGAATAGGCTTTTAAACCAAAAAAGTTCAACAGGTTATACGGATTAAAATATACTGAGGTGTTATTTTAATCATTTATCTTCCTCTCTTCAAACAGGCTATACTTGAAATCTCCCCCCCACACACATTATTCGTAATTGTGACACGAGAAGCACCAAAAAGAAACACAAGCTTTCAATGCTGAGCAAAAGAAATGGAAAAGTAGAAAACACATTTCTGAAAACAACAAAAAGATGAAATGACTTTTCTAAATTGCCACACTATCAGCAAGATAGTACATCTTTATCAATTCCTGTTCACAACCTGAAGATTTATTCTTTGTTTGCTGCTAATCTCATCATAGGCCAAAAGCATATCAAAATATATAGGTTAAACATGAAATACTCTAGATTCTATCTATCCTTATTCTTGATGCCAAGGTGAATAGCTAATATTGTTGACTAGCCTCCAAAATACTAGTTAGGAGAACAGGAGCATCTGATTAGCCTCTGTATACCAGAAGGGGGGCCGGGATTTGGCTCAGTTGGTAGAGCGCTGCGCTGCAGTCTCGGAGGTCCCAAGTTCAATTCCCAGCACCGCAAAAATGGGAGAAGGACCTGGCAATCCACTCCCAAGGCAATCCCGAAACAGTCAGTCACTGAAAACCCTATGAGGGTCGCTATGAGTCGGATACTGACTGGAGGGCACCTAACAACAACAACATACTAGAAGGAGACACAAAACGACATTTTAATATTTGAGTTTATTTTTTTAACTATTTGTAGAGATTGCTATTTTGTAACATTTATTCTTTCTTACAAGTCTTCTAAAAGGAGGAAAAATCTGCTTTTGTTTGGTAGAATAAGAATCTACTTTACCTTCAAATGACCATATGATCCTACTGACCCCTTTTATACACCCGGAGGACATGAAGTCTTTCTGATCTTGTGCTATTTTGTAATATCCTAGGTATTACTTCATCACTATTTATTATAACTAATTATACTAACGAAAGACTAAATAAGAAAATTGGAGCCTTATGGGATGTCCTAGGAAGATGATATAACAGTGAAATGATTATCCTTTCTTATGGCTCTGCCCAAAATAGAACATCTTTTAGGAAGGTAAAAAGACTTAGAATATCATTGTAGTCTACCTTTGGGTTTCCGTGCAGAAAAGAAATCACATCATGTTCTTGAAACTGCTAGCCTTAAAAAGATCTGCTACAAGGTTGGCCCTTGACTGGCTTCTGGTAACTTGGCTGATAATCAGTTCCCTACACTAACACAAAATTTTCCTTGAATGATAAGGGTAGCTTACCATACCCACACCATTTGTACAAACAATACAATTTACACTGAACATCTACTGCTATTATATCCCTCTAAAACCCCCACATGTCTGTCAGCTTGCTGTGCTGTGGGAGCTTACATGATGCTAAAAGCTATGCCACTGGTTATCTCAGATGCCAGCAGAGCCACCCATGGTGGACAGATCTCAGCTGAGCTTCCAGACCAAGACAGACCAGAAAAAAGGACAGGACAGCTCACTCCTGAAACAACTAAGCATTGAAAACCCTATGAAGTCAGGTGCAGTGGCTCATGTCTGTAATCCCAGTGACTCAGATTAAGGCAAGAAGATCACAGGTTTGAGACCAGAGGCAGCCTGTGTAACTTAGCAGGAACCTATCTCAAGATAAAAAATAAAAAATGGGCTGGAGGTAGAGCCTAGTGGCAGAGCCCTTACAAAGTATGTGCAAAGCCATGGATTTGACCCCCAAATACCACAAGAAAAAAAAGAAAAGAAAAACCTATGAATAGCAGAGAAGCACTGTCAAATATAGTGCTGGAAAATGAGTCTCCGGGCTGAAAGGAGTAGTCAAGAAATTGACAGGGATAGAGCTGCTCCCTCCATGTAGAGTCGACCTTAATGATGGGAAAGGAGTACAGCCCCTGGGACATCCATGTGATACAACTCAATGTGAGAAGCACAGTGGCTGCAACAATGGGCTCAAACATAAAAAGATCCATGTGCATGACACAGGGTTGGGTAGTGTTTCATTCAGTTGCACACAGAGTCACTATGAGTTAGATCCAACTCAATGGCATCTAACACCAACAATGCCTCTGAAATTTATATGTTAAAATCCTAACCCCCAAAATGATGTTGTGATAAGGTAGAGCCTTTGGGAGGAGATTGGGTAAGAAAGACAGAGACTTCCTGAATGTGATTAGTGGCTTCATAAAAGGGCCTGAGAAAGACTCATTGCCTCTTCTGCCATGTGAGTTTAGAGTGAATACAGTGTCAACCACAAACAAAGCAGCAGGTCTTCACCAGACACTAAATCTGTCAGTGCCTTGATCTTGGACTTCCCACATCCAGAACTATAAGAAATAAATGTCCACTGTTTATAAACCACCCAGTCCAGGGTATTTTGCTTTAGACAGCTACTTTCCTTCTAGGAGTCTGGAGTTTTGATGTGTTACAAGAAGAGAGTGCCTACATAACTCACCTGCAGTAAAGCTCTGAGGAGCAGGGTCTGTAATGGGTTTCCTGGAAGCTTCACACATGTTGCTGCACTTTCATTGCTGGCAGAAGAGTGCTCAGTGTGGCCTCAAGAGAGAAGAGCAGAAGGAAACCCACACACGCATTCCTTTAGACTCATCGGTCTTTGTGCCTTATTGTCTAGCTGGGTATCCTGAACACACACCTAATAATCTTAGCTTTGAGCACCACCATCTGCTGACTCTCATGAGTCTTTCTAACGAATATCCCAACACGTTTGTGAACATAGCTGAGAATTCAGAATTCTTTATTTTCTTCCCATAATGGCAGTTGACAGGCATGTAACAATTATGAATCAGAAGATGAAAGTAAAAAGAGAAATTCTATTCTATTCTCTAGCAATGATGGTGAAATTGGCCATATAAATGAAATCTTAAACTGTCAGTCTGTAGATGAATGTATCATAAATGAATTTTCTGAAATTCAAGAATTGATGAGTAAGGAATAGACAGTATATTATCAACTCTAATCTGTACTCTTTCAACAGTTTTGTTGTTGTTGTTGTTGTTAGATGCTGTCAAATTTTAGAAGGCTACAAAATCACAAGTAGATTAAAATCGAGTATGGTTTGTACTCACACAAGTAAGCCAATTCTGACTCTCATGTGAGACTCAAATCTGCATCTGATTTTGTAGCCCTCTAAAAGGGTGCAGATTAGAGTCAAGAATATATGCACTTCTTCAAAGGACAAAAAGAAAATATAGAATCTCACCCAGTTGACATTCAACATGAAAGACTTCAAGACAATATTCTGTAACAAGAACCTGTACCATTTTCCTCAAAGATATGATGATGTTTTTTTCATCTTTTATGGTATTTGTCCATCAAAATTTACTTATAACAACAAGATTGGCCATGTTTAAATTACTACAATTTCTAACAGTTGTTTTTCATATTCTCTTTATTCTCAGTTAATTTTTCATAAAAGGACTAAAAATATGTTTAGAGTCCATTAGGCCAGATGGGCAAATTATTAGACCTATTATTTCTGGAAGGCTGAGGGTTAAATAATCATGAATACATTGAAATTTTGCAGATTAATAGAAGTTTAATTGCTAAATTATTGAGTTAATGGAGATTGAGTTGTTTGTGGCAATTTAAATCCAATTCCTAAGAACAGCCATTTGCAACAATCATATACTCCTAACAAACTGCATGTGCATTTGCTGAGGAGATCCAGAATATCCCAACCCCTTTCACAGGCATCTCTCTACACTGGAGATGTAATGCAGAAGTCTGAATGAATCTGATGACACAACATTTGATCAACTCTGCCTGTAAATCCTCGCTCATGGAGCAATCTACTATTGACAACCCAGCTTCCTGCATAGATTTTCCAGGAGAAACAATGCCCTCATTAACTGACAAGAGTATCTGGTTTCAGTCTATTAGATTGCTCATGATGAAATAAAGTGGTTTTCCAGTGGTAAAACAATTTCCATTGCTTGTTTGGGGGAGGGGGAGGTCATTTGCTATGTAAGTTTGTTAAACCTTAGTAGGCAGCTCCTCAATGTTTCTGTACCTACCAATTAGGAACCCCACAAAGAATGGGTTAACCTACATGGCATTAAGAATAACAGTTTATATACTCACTTTTTTATGGGTAAGAACTTTCCTTACTGATTTTTGCCTGAATTTATCACCAAATGCTTTTATAACTGCTTTGTATTCTGAGGACCTGGAATTTGTTCTGTCTAGCATTAGGTTCTCAGGAGGCCTTAATCTATAAATGCACAGACCAAGCAAGGGATGAGGGATGCTCAGTTTGAAAGTTATTGACTCCTGAGAAAGTTAGCATAATCCATTGTCAAACAAATAGGAAAAAAATAAAATACTCCTTTAGGATGATTAAATGTATCAATTTCTTTGAAAATGTCAAGGAGAAATGTTTTTAAATGTTATTTTCCATTAAAGGTAAAGGGCACTCACCAGTTGACCCCATCTGCTTCCACCCAGGCAAAGCGGTACTCATTGACCCGGAGCATCAGCTGTAGACACCCAGCCACACACTGCACATACTGAGAACTCTACGCAGGAAGAAGTGTGAGGTGTTAAATTGGAAAGCATTTAAAGTCATGAGATCATGCATACACATTTCTATATAAAAAAAAGTCAACCGCTTTACTAAAATTTGTTAGCATCAGCACACCCAAAATTCCCTAATATCTTTTTAAAAGTCAATCCTCAGGTTTTCTTTTATCTCTGCCTCTTAGAAAAGAAGGCGATATTAATTCCCAAATTAAATCTATATGACTCAAGACTACTTAGCACATACATTTAGTGAAATCAAGGAACAAAGTAATTATATCTTTGACATAGTTTGATAAATAAGCATACTGCCTGCTCATATTTCATACAACCTTGAATACAGTCACTACACAGAGGGAATACTGCTCTACATAATTATAGACCAAAGAACAACAATAAAAATGACAAAAAGAATAGTGAATGCTTTGAGATAGGCCTGTAATTGAATAACTTTAGGCCAAATTACTGACCCTTTCCAATACAGTACTCAGTTTCTCTGTCCTTAATTAGGCCAATACTGCCAAGCAGATGACGCGTGATGGGGTCCTGTTAGGTTTAAGGGAAATAATTAACTTAACACACAGCTAGATATATCATTGTTGTTGCTCACAAAAATCTAATATATATATACTGCTGAACTGTGTTCTAATTTAAACATCTGTAAAAACCTAACACTTCAAACAAATTCCAGGCACTCCAACACAAAAACACAAATGATATAAATATAATTGATAGAAAGAGACAAATGTTATAAAGAAAAGGTTATCTTACACTCGATGTAGAAAGTAGTGAACACTTTATACAATATGTCCAAGAATACCATTTTTCAGAAAACTCAAAACATTATCAGAAATTAATGATAAAAATGGTGCATTTTTAGCTCTAAAACAATCTCCCACAATGGAAAAAACATGCATTTTTCCAATTAAATTAGCAGGTTGAAACTTTCAGTGAAGAAAAGGAATTCCATGTTTTTGTTTTTGTTTAAAAAGTGCTAGAGATCAAACCTAGGACCTTGGTGCATGCTGAAGCAAGCACTCAATGAACTGAGCGAAACCCCTAACCCCTCACCTTTCTTGTTTAAAGACTGAACTTGAGTAAGCCAACCAAGGGCAATCTTCTCCTCTTCCATTTATCATCAAGTTTCTCTCAATACAAAAATTTCTTAGTTCATGTTAGGTCTTTTCTGTGTCCATTCTCCATGCTATATTGAAATATATAACACACTCTACGTATGAGTTCTTCATTGTTAGTGACAGCTTCAGTACGCACGTTATAAATAAGCACATGTAAGGTACCATTCCTAAGGCTGACAAGGTTCTCCTACTGGGCACTAGAATGCAGTTCTCATACCATTCCTGAGGTTACTCTCAAAGTACAGTGAAGACAGCACAGCTGAATGACTGAATTCTTGAAAATTAAAGTGAACTGCATCAGTTCCTTGTCTTTTACTTAAATTGTCTTATTAGTTTCTTTACATTCAGTGATTTTTTTAAAAAGAAAATAATCAGATCAATCCAGCTAGTCCCCATCTCTAATCCTACAGAAATGGCACTTCAGTACTACTAGAGAACACCATGCAACCATGCAAAGCCATATGCATTCTGGTCTGCACTCTCACCATTCCCAAGAGGCACACTTACATATTCACCTCTCTCCTGCCTTACTCTCCTCTCTTACTCTGAGAAGGAAAGAGAAAAATACAGACCACACAGTAGAGACTCACTCTGGTATAAACATCCAAACTGACCCACACTTCCAGCCATTTTTACCTGTCCTTCACCTGGGAGAATGAGCTATCCAAGACCCATAGCTCCAGCAGGGTCTGCATCCCCTTCCTCCCACTTCATGCTCCACCCTTTCAAGTGGATTATTTTGCCTGCTCTTTACTTGAGGAATCAAGAATTTCAATGAGATGGGATAATTTTTCCACGTCTATGGTAAAAGAATTCTAATGTGAAATGGCCTAAAGTATAGCTCCTTCCATTGCACTCTGATACCTCCCAAGGAGCAGGAAATTTACTCAGCGTTAAGCAATTTCCATCTCTTTCCTGAACTGTGTTGCACACATCATCTCATTTTGATGTCAGTGTTGCTTATGGTGAAACTGTTCACATTTCCTACATGTAGAAAAAAAATGATGGGTGGAAACACAGTAACAGTGATTTTTCTGTGAAATCCTCTCCCCATGTTTTGAAAGGTAAGAAGTCCTTTTTATTTTTGAAATACTAGTAAAAAAAAAAGTTGCTGTTATATATGCCTATTGTTTTAATGTGCAATTTCAAAGTTAACAATGACAATATTCATTATTGTTTGTTTAAAAAAATGGAAAACTAGTGAGTCAGTCTTGGGCTGACACTGGAAGTCACCTCTCTTCACGCAACTGTTCACTGCACACATGTCCGGGTAAAGAACTTGCCACACCCTGGACTTTCCATGCAACAAACCTCAGTGATTTAAAACAAACAAACAACAACAA
>VMDO01024383.1:0-29860 GCA_007922755.1 Pedetes capensis
CATTACTTTGCAGTGGTAAAAAATTTTGATTTCAGAAAACCTTGGATGCAGGACTCTGCCATATCATTGCTACATACATGCCTTGAAGCAGATTCTCACTTAAAAGATATTATTAGCATATAATTATAATATTAAAGTAAGGTGTTTTATTATAACATTTCCTTGTGTATATAATGAACTTTGAGTATATTCTGCCATCTATTACTCTTTGATACCTCCTAGCTCCCCCTTTTTCTCAGGATCTCATTTATAAATATGTTAAGTTATTCCTTTGAAAACAAGATTGTAATAGGAAAATTCTTTACAGGGCTGTTCTGTAGACTAAGTGAAATCATGCATGTAAAGCAATTAACACATTTTGTTGTTAGGTGCCACTGAGGCAAGTGCGACTGATAGCAACCCTCATAGGGTTTTCAGTGGCTGATTTTTGGGGGATTGCTCTGTGAATAGATTCCTGCATCCTTCTCCCACTAACACATTTTAGGCATTGATAAATGCTAAATATTATGATTATTAATTATACTATAGATATGTCTCAAGTCTGAAGAAATAACTGAGAATGTTTAGTGTACTACAATAATTTCTTTTAATAGTATTTAATGAAATCTCAGAATTGCTGCAATTACATTAGTAAAACTGTGACCAAATTTGTCCTCAGAGAACAAGAGATAGGCAATTGATACAGATTCAGAAAGTTAATCAATAGTCTTAAAACGTTTATTAATTAGATACATTAAATTATTTAAAAGAATGTAGTGAACACTAATGATCAGCAAAAATTCATAAAGAAAAGCCATACTTCTCATAACAGTTTATATTACACTTGTTAGTATTGTATATTTTAGAAAAGCATATGACATTCCCATATTTTTGGATGAAATTGTGCATTATGACTTGGCAATATTGTACTATGGGGTCCTAGGGAAATTATTAACAATGGAGAAGATGCAATTTCAACATATGACTATTATTTTGCATGCCAATCTGAATGAAAACTGTCCATATATTGCCCAAAGTTTTTACCACGGAGAATATTTTGCTTAACATTTTTATCAAAGAATTAAGGGAGATATTAAAGATGTGATTCATAAATTTTCAGATCTCATAAACTTGCATGAGATAATTTAGATAAATGATGTGATCAAGATTTGAAATTATCTAAAAATGTTACAAAATTATAGTCAAGAAGATACTATTTTTTATATTATTTATTTATTTATTTATTTTGTGTGTGGTACTTGGGCTTGCATGCTCTGCAAGTGCTGGACCACTGAGCTGCACTCTTAGCCCTTTTTTTTTTTTTTTTTTTTTTTTTTTTTTTTTTTTTTTTTTTTTTTTTTTTTTTTTTTTTTTTTTTTTTTTTTACTTTTTGAGACAGGGTCTTGCTAAGTTACGCAGACTGCCTCTGGTTTCAAACTTGCGATCCACCTGCCTCTGTCTCCCAAGCTGCTGGGATTATAGGTGTGTGCCACCACGCCCGGCTAAGAAGATACTATTTAAAAAAGAAAACTGTAAATTGCTTAAATTTTATACTATCAATTGAACAATCACAGTTCATATGAAAAGCTATTAATATACACAAAAGTATGCTTCCAAATTGTGATGCAGCTTTTAAATACATTATCACATTGTTTTACCAGTCTTCCATTCTTTTCAGTGTTCAGGTTATTGTATTCTATTTTGGACAGAAACATTGACTGTTAAGATATATCCAGAGACCATACAAAAACGTGTTACATATTTAAAAGTTGGACTAACTAGGAATGTTCCCATAATAAAAGGAAAAATGAGGGAGAGGTGATAGGTCTATTCGAACATCTGAAGGTGGTTTTTTGCAGAATAGGCAACAGAATTGTGAATTCTAATTTAGAAAGCAGTTGAAAGCAGCAGGGAGGTGAGGTTTATTTTAGGACAGACTTTCTCACAATTAGAGATGTTCAACATTGCAGTAAACTTTTTTAAGTATTAAAATTCTCATAGCTGTAGACACTTATAAGCAGTAGGAAAAACTGCTTTCAAGATTGTAGAAGAGGACCTGTGTCTAGCAGAGTCAGATTAAATTATATCTAACATTTCTTTTATGAAAAGAAGAATGCTAAAGTTGAATGAATTCTAATGTTGAAGGGAGAAAACTTCCAGATGCGTCTTATTGCACCCCTCACTTGTGTTTCAAGGCAATTTGACTTACTTTGATGTTCAAAACAGTGTTTAGCATAGAAGAGAGGCAGTTAATGGTACTCAGGAAAGAGACTTTTGGAGTAACTGCAAATAGTAGAATGAAACCAGAATTCTCAGCAATACGGGAGAGAAAGGAAGTTCCAGAGATAGGAATCCTTCCTGATGAACAAATATTCTCCCACTATTATATCTGAAGTCATGTGGTTTTAAACTCCTACTCATCTCCCATCAGATATGTCCCATTTGTTTTGTCCTCCTTTACAATAACATCATGGAATCACAAGGAAAAAAACATCATTGTGATTCAATTTACTCTCATATTTCAGCATCATATGTCACAGTTTTATTTATGCATCCCCCCATCATTACACTTGTTAAGCATCTCTGTAGAACATTTTTCTGGCTTCCTGGATTTAGCAAAAATAGAATTGATGTACTTGACTCTGAACATTGTTACAAAGCAGATTACATAAATCTATGTAGAGAAAGCTTTTCATGAGACCTAAGCATTATTATTTTAGCCCTCCAATCATGTGAGATTTATTCTGTTTGATTTTATTATCTGTTTTAGGAAGGAGCTCAGAAGACTAGGGATAATCATACAAAATAGGCACAATTTGAACTCAAACCTCCTGCATCCACCTCATGATGACTTTCCTTCCATTTTTGATACCTTGTGCCACCTCTAAAATACCTTGGTCACCTCAAGTTCTTCCCCCATACCTGGAATGTCACTGAACCATTATTGTGAGAAGTGGAACTCTTCTTACTTGGAGATGATCTCTTTGTTTTACTGAGGGAAACTTTAGTTATTTTTAACTAGTTCTATGTAGTGGAGGGCTGGGATTTAGCTCAGTTGATAGAGTGCTGCGCTGCAGTCTCTGAGGTCCCGAGTTAAATTCCCCGCACCACATAAATGGGAGAAGGACCTGGCAATCCACTCCCAAGCCAATCCCGAAGCAGTCAGCCATTGAAAACCCTATGAGGGTCTCTATGAGTCAGATACCAACTGGACGGCACCTAACAACAACAACAACAATGTAGTAGAAGCTGTCTGAGATCTTAAAACACTTCAAATTTTGGTATATTCTTAATGTTTCCTGAGAGTCCTTCCCTAACCCTCAAAACAAGTCTAACTCATAGCTCATTATATGCTTTCACCTTATACTTTTCTTTTTTAGCACTTAGTCACCACTGGATTCCATTAATTGTATATATCAATATATTTAACATCATAGTTTCTGAGATATGATGGGATTAGATGCCACAGTGCTACAATTGCAGGCAACATTATATATTAGGTTTAATGTAATTGAAATACCTTGTAGAGTTTAGTATTAAGTAGATTTGGACAGTAATAATGTTGAAAGAGTATGAGACTGTAACATTATAGACATTCGTCACCACTGTTTAAAGTTATCTGACAAGTTTGTAAATCTAGGACAGTAAGAAATTACCTATTAGGACTGAACTGAAAAACTTTATATTTATTTTCCTTTTCTCTTGTGTGGTACTTATGTGTTGAGCCCAGGACCCTGCACATACTTTGTAAGCACTCTACCACTGGGCTGTACCCTTAGCCCATTTCTTAATTTTTATCTTGAGATAGGGTCTCGCTAAATTATGCAGGCTGCCTCTAGCCTCGAACATGTGATGCACCTGCCTCTACCACTGGAGTCTCTGGGATTGCAGACATGAACCTCTACGCCTGGCTTACACTTATTTTCAATTGATAACTGAGTGCCAAAAGTTCCATAGTAAAGGATTCATTTTTTTTTTTTATTCTACCACATACGGAAGTTGTGCTTTTAATTTGAACTACAGTCTCCACAAACTCTGTCTTTTCAAATGTGAGATGCTTTCATCTGGAGGCCCAGCACCAATAATAGGTGATACAATTTTATTTTAATAAATATGTATTTAATTTCCCTTCTGTTTTTGTCAAGTGATATATATTTTTTTCTTTATGGGAGTGATATGGAGTTTTTATTTTTAAATATAGTCTAGACAAAGTGAACTAATTTAAATAAATATATCAAAAAATAACAATCCCAGAATGCAATAGATATGCAGGAAATCCTATTTGAACTTTGAAGATTTTGCCAATTGCTGCTGTGCACACCTGTAATCCCAACGACTCAGATGGTAGAGGTGAGAGGATTGCAAGTTTGAGGGCAGACAAGGCCTGCCTAAGTTAGCAAGATGCTGCCTCACAATAAATAGTTATAAACTGGATAAAGGGACTGGAGTTATGGATCAGTGTTTGAGCTCGTGTAAAATGTGTGTGAGACCCTTGGTTAAAGGACTTAGTACTACAAAAAAATACAAAAAATATCTGAAGATTTTTCTGGTCCTGCCAGTTTTGCAGATGCCCTGGTTTGTTCTAATTCTGATTATTACTAGTTTCTAAATCCTAAAATGGGAGTGAAGTATTGGCCCACTAAACATTTGGTAAGTACAATATGGTAGTTCATTAAAATGTAAATTGGGTTAAGTGCTTCAAATATACAGGGGAATATGTAAATAATGAAGAACAATAAGAAACTATCCCTGTCCCTTAGGAACTTTGCTTCTCTAATAGTTTGAACCTTATACATAGTCATGAATCTAGCTAGGAAATGCTCTCAGTGAAAAAAATCTGGAAATAAAGAAAATGAGCTGAGGGCAGCAGTGTGAGACTTCAGATGCTATCAGATGATAAGAAAGCCACCCGGGAATGCTATTGTATTTAATGAAGGAAACTGTACCAGAGTTAAATGGTTTCCCTGTCTACCACTAATTGTATCATGTAGCTCATTAGCAAGTTCCTCCTGGAGTTTGTCCTTCAGACACATATAAATCATAATTAGATTAGTTCAAAAAACAGAAACTTTACAACTACTTTAAGAAAAAAACAATAGAACTCTCCCCATTGGTTACAGAATAAAATCTCCTGGAAGGATCTGATTGGATCACATAATCATATTTGGACTATTCCCTGCCAACAGGGATTGATATGTCTTTGCCTGGATCACTCATGACACAGGCAAGTTGGAAGATTTTAGCAGAAGATGATAGAGGTATATTGGCAGATCAAAAGGCAAAGTCACTCAGAGAAATCGTTATGCAAAGTTAACTCAAAAGGATGGAACAGCTGAGCAAACTATGGGATTTGGCACCGTGAAACAAAGCTTGAAGCTGTAACTTTGTCTGCTCCTCCTGTTGTAACATAACCCCATCTTCCTCCCCACCCTGTTTTTACCTAGGTCACACAAGAATAAGATAACATTACTGTCCACAAAGGAATTGTTCTAGAGGTCAAAACATCTCCTCTTTTAAGAAATACAGTAGTTTTGCCTTATCTATGATTCTTACATTCCAAGACCTCTAGTGGGTACCTGACAATGCAGATAATAATACTAAATCCTACACAGACAATGCAATTTCATATATACATATGAAATATATATATCTTTTTTGTGTGTGGTACTTAGGGTTGAAACCAGGGACTCGCGCTTCCATGCTCTGCAAGTGCTGGACCACTGAGCTGCACCCCCAGCCCATTTTTTACCCTTTGAGACAGGGTCTCCCTAAATTACGCAGACTGCCTCTGGTCTCGAACTTGCAATCCTGCCTCCGCCTCCCGAGCCACTGGGATTACAGGTGTGTGCCACCGTGCCCAGCTACATATATTATTTTGATAAAGTTTGATTTATAAGTTAGGCACATCAAGAGATTAATAATAGTTCATTGGAATAATTATAACAGCTTATTATAATAAATGCAATATGAATGCTCTCAAAATGTCTTCATGTATTGTAGGTAGCCTTCTTGTGATGATATGAGATGACAAAAAGCCTATGTGATAAGATGAAGTGGATGATGTAGACATTGTGTTTAAGCCACTGTGTAAGGATTTCTTGAACCTAAGCACTGTGATGCCACAACAGTTAATCTGATAATTTACATGCCTACTGAGTGACTAGCAGGCAAGTAGCACATTCAGGGTAAAAGTGCAGGACAAAGGGGTAATTTCATCATGTTACTCAGAACAGTGAGGAATTTAAAACATGAATTATTTCTTTCTGAAGTTGTCTATTTCATATTTTCAGACCACAGTTGTTTTACAGGTAACTAAAACCTGTGGAAAATGAAACTGTATAAGGTAGGACCACTGCGCCCTCCTTCTTAATCCACAGGGGATAATATTCTCAATGGGGTTCTCTCCTCTGACATCCCCTTCAAGTCTTTTCTGTTAATTTCTCTTCTTTACCTTAATGTCTTAAGTATTAATTTCCTCCATTGCCTTGTTTTCACACCTTTTATTTTCTTATTTGTCCCTCTTTTTTACTGTTAATTCAATTTAAATCAGAATTATGGATGACTTTGATGTTTTCGTGGCTGATTTTCCTGAGTGCTTCGTATATGCCAGGTATTATCATAAGCAGAGGAAGGTCAGCAAGAAGTTGTTCATTTCTACTCCAAGCTTTAAATTCTACCTATATGCTAATGGCTACCAAATGCGTACTTCCCAGATCCAGCCTAGTATATTTACATTTCCAGGGAAGTAGTATACCTTTCTCAGAAGTGACTCACTTAAAAATTAACCACCTCAAAATAAGATCAAAAACCTGCTTTACCATAAAGTTCTTGTAATAATCAACAGTGCAATCTGCTTGGTCACATACACTATATGTCATTATTGAGTCTTCTGTTTTCCTCAGTGGACAAAGCACAGAGTCTAACTACAAAATATCCTCTGTCTTCTATCTTTTTGTTATTGTTGTTGTTGTTGTCCAGGACCTAATTCATTCTAAGCACTCACTCTACTATCAACCTACACCCCATTGTCTACTATCTTTAATCCCCTTCCCATTGCTGTAGAACAAATACAACCCAAAGGTCATATTATAGCAAAACTTTATTGGAACATAGCCATACTCACTCATTTACATGCTTGCTTGCTTGCTTGCTTGCTTGCTTGCTTGCTTGCTTGCTTTCTTTCTTTCTTTTTCTTTTTTCTTTTTTTTTCCGGTACTAGGGGTTGAACCCAGGGCCTCGCACTTACATGCTTTGCAAGTGCCGGAGCACTGAGCTGCACCCTTAGCCCATTTTTTTTTTTTTTTTCACTTTTTGAGACAGGGTCTCACTAAATTACACAGACTGCCTCTGGTCTCGAACTTGCAATTCTCCTGCCTCTGCCTCCCGAGCTGCTGGGATTATAGACATGCGCTACTGCGCCCGGCTTTTTTGTTTGTTTGTTTTTTGTTTTTTGCTTTTTGAGACAGGGTCTTGCTAAACTATGCAGGCTGCCTCTGGTCTCGAATTGGCATTCCTCTTGCCTCTGCCTCCCAGCTCGCTAGGATTATCGGCGTGTGCCACTGTGCCCAGCAATGTTTTCTGTTTTCATGATAGAAGAGCAGAGCTGAGTGATTCCAGCAGGGATCTTATTGCAAAGAAATTCTAAAATATTTACTTTTCGGACATTCAAAGGAAGCATTTATTGACTCCTCCTGCACAAATACAATTTCTTATCTGGACACCATGCAAAGATGCTGGATTTTGTCTTTCAGTGTCCTCTCACCCAAGCTTCAATCCATCCTGAACATCTACCACACTAAACGATTCGTGTATTTCAGTCCAAGTTAAGAAAGAATGACAAAACTTTGATGTCTGTCCATTGCCCAGATGAAAAATCTTAATCACCATTAGTTATATATTGCAGCATAAGAAAATCCTCTAAGATTTACTTTCTGGACTGACTGGGCAGTTCTTGGGCTAGTATTACATGATAGGAATTGTGTGGCCATATTTACTTGACAGGTGAGATAAGAACAAGTTCAGTTAGAATGACTGAGTCTTTTTAGTGTAGTCCCCTTTGATATTAAAGCTGGATCTAAGGAAAACCCCCACAGCACACACATTTATTGACTCTTAATTCACACCTTCCCATGACCCAACAGCTAATGCAAGCCACATGGCCAAGTGTAGGATCCTCAATATGGGAAGAAATTATATTCAGTGTGACAGACTCAGGAGGCTTGAATCACTGTGAGTCCACAATGTCAGCCTGCTGTACCCCCTTAGCATACTTTCAAGGACTTTCACGATCTGGCCCCAGATTAGAATTTTCAGTTTCACTTGGGATGCATCCCACCAAGCATCTTTCTTTTAGGTGCTCTCAGCTCTTATTTAAGCAGAGTCTCCAAACATGTCATGTACTTTTATATATTCATGCCTTTACTCATTCTTTCTTCTTTCTTGGTTTTCTTTTTTTACTTTTCCCATCTTGCTCTCTCAAGTTATGCTTGAAAAATCCTAAGAAATTTAAAAAATTTGCTTCAAATCTGCATCCTTCTCTGAGACCATATCTGGTTCTCCCAGCAGCATTGATTTCTCTTCCTCAATAACAACCACTCATAACTAGCATGACAGTTGCCACCTTTAGTGCCTTTATGTACATCTGTCTCTCTGCTCTCTTGTAAAAAACATCAGGACAAGAACTTAGCCTAATCAAAATTTTGTATGGTCCAAATCTAAAATGAAATGTGTTTAAAACGTCTTAAGCTCTATCAGTGACTAAGGCTAGCAATTGCAATGGATACCTGGCACTGAATTCATTAGCCTCCTAAAGACAGTACAAGAAAAATTCCAATTTCTTTAGCAGAGTAGTTTCTAATTATGTCAGATTTTTTTTCTGTTAGATTGCATGGTAGACATAAAGGGTGAAATGCTATGTTTTATTTTAAATTACAGGAACCACAGATGAGACCAAAGGCATTTGCACATAAAATGGAATAGGATTATGGCTGTATTCAAGCTGGAAAGGTTGTATCTGTGATAATGCCTTGTTGTTGTTGTTGTTGTTAGGTGCCGTCGAGTCAGTATCCGACTCATAGCGACCCTCATAGGGTTTTCAATGGCTGACTGTTTCGGGATTTCATTGGGAGTGGATTGCAAGGCCCTTCTCCCATTTTTGCGGTGCTGGGAATTGAACTCGGGACCTCAGAGACTGCAGCGCAGCGCTCTACCCACTGAGCTAAATCCCAGCCCCGATAATGCCTTAGTGCTGAGAAAAATAAAGTTGATTTCTTGTGAAGCAACATGGACAATGAAAAAGCGTGGTTTTTATAAGGTCATAATTGTTCGTTCTCTTTTATGTTAAATATGAGCATATAGCTTAAACTCAATATTTTTAAGCACCTTCTGTTGAGTATGTGGCAATGAGATAGTACTTTGGGGAAAAAATGAAGGTGTATTTATATATGATCACACAAACACACAAAGAAATCTGTATATATATATCCTATATCTTTAAGAAGTGAAACTTATAAGGAAGAGAAAATTACATACATACAGGTATGACACCCCTCATGTGTCTGTCAGCTTGTCTTGTTGGGAGGGCTTGCATGTTGCTGTGATATTTAAAGTTATGCCACCAGTATTTCAGATACTAGCAAGGCCACCCGTGGGTGCCAGGCATCAGCCTGAACTTCCAGACTAAGGCAAACTAGGGGGAAAGAGCCAGCAGCCCACTCCCAAAACTATCAGCTATTGAAAACCCTGTGAATAGAAGGGAAGCACTGTCATATGTTGTGCTAGAAAATGAGCTCCCCAGTCTTGAAGGCATTCAAAAGATGACTGGGGATAATTTGCCTCCTCAAAGTAGAGTCAGTCTCAATGATGGGAATGTATATAATAGCTGCCCTTTAGGAAAGACATGCCTTCTCCAGACCCCTTCTTCTACCCTACAATTTATTATATCACACCTGCCCTATTTTATGTTGTATACTGAACTCTTCTGTGGGAGAACAACCTGGTGGCCCACTCCAGAAAACAATTCCTAAAACAAACAAACAAAAACCCCTTGTGAATAGCAGGGAAGCACTGACATAGTGCCAGGCATGGCACAGTGTCAGGAAATATTTCCTTCTGTTGTACATAGGGTCGCTATGAATTGGATCTGACTTGACAGCACCTAACAATAACAAGCTGAGCTCTTATAAGCATTGGAGCTAGCACACCCAGAGGTTTTTAAATTTAATTTGTTTTGAAAACTGATTCCTGTGGATATATTGACATTAACATATTTTCTGATGTGGAAACATTGTCACATGTGGTTCCTTCCCCAGTTTATTCTTGTCTCCAATGTTGTGTGTACAGGATACCAGAATTTAGAGCTGAGAAGATGGTTCTTGATCTTGAGATTTTTTTTATTTGGTATCTGTTAAATTATCCTTCCAGAGAAATAAAGCATATATACATACATATATATAAATACACACACACACAAACACACACACACACACACGTGTATGTATATATATATAGATTTAACCAGCTGCTTAGGTCTTATGTAAAAATAAATTCACACAAGAGTAAATAAATTAATGTTTTGGCAAGAATATGTTACCATTTGTTTTGCTACATTTAAGGCAGTTGGTAGGCAGATTTGTGGCTGGTGGAACATTCTAGAAAATGATTTAAACTTCCTGAATTTAATCAGATAGTAGGGGGGCATACAGTATTTTGTAAAAGGGCATTTCTGAACTTACTGAATACTAATTTGAATAAAGGAGGATATTTTGGTTAACAAAATATTTCAGAAAGACTGAATTCATGGAACGTTATAATACTTTTAAAGCTACCAATTCATCAACTGCCAATAACAACATAAATCTTTAACACACAAACACCCCTCCAGATATTCCTTACATTCACCAGAACAGTAGTATTTTTTGGTATGGTCTTCACTGATGTCCAAGTTGGACCCTTGGATGTCTTTAAAATTTGGCTCTTGTCTCAGCTCATTTTAATTAGTTATAAATTACTGAGAAAAGAGATGTATATATTTGAAGGAATGAGGACAGACTTTTACTGACAATAATCTGAATAACTTAACAGAAGCCCTTGAAGTTAGCTAATTTCAATTCTAATGGATCATTAGACATATAGAATATAATTCATTTGATGGCAATTTCTATTTATAATAGGGACTCTTTATGAAAATTGGATATTTGAGTTAAACTACATTTATAGCCAAGAATAAAATTTATTTGATCCATAAGACAGACTTCATCAAGAATTAAATGCTCAGTCTTGAGCAATCTACATTAGAAAATGAATTATGAATGATCTTTCAAGATTGAATTTATTATCTTGTTATGTGTAACTTTATATTTCTTTTGGTCAGTTATCATGCTCTATAATTTCTTGAACCTTACAGATAAATATTTTGTATTGTTAATTAAACATGATGTATGCTTCCTTTGGGTTGAGTATGTATACATAATAATTTTGGATCTCAAAGGATTTCCTCCTAAAATCAGTAAAACCATAAAAATTTGTTTTGTCTATTACCTTGAAAAGAGTAGTTTTTAAAACTTTTTTGTAAAGGACACAAGGCTTTAAAATCATTTTCTCCAAAGGGTTTGGAAATCCTAACTGATTTGGCATTAAAATGTATAGTGTTCCAATAAATTAGTTTTTTTACACTGTAGTACTTAATACATGTGTTGAATTATATATTCCATTTATTAACATGCCTCTGTATATATTTAAACTATTCAACTAATATTCAGTTTATACAGTTTGGAGCATGAAGGCAGACACATACTAGATGCAAGGAAGAGGAATGTTAAAATAGAGTTGCAATACATACTTTATATACACGTATATAAATTTTATAAAGTTCTCAGCTCATATAGTCTTTAATCACTTAGGTTATCAACACAATGTGAACAATTTTGAAATATCACTTAAGGTAAATATTAATATTTAACCCTTAGACAGCAAAAAATTTTACATTGTTAATATACAATGCAATGTAATAATTACTAAAAGGAAATAACTCTCTTTGAATTAGCAACATATAAAGTCAATACCAGATGCAGAAAACAAATGTTCTTTGATTTGAAATGTATCATTTGAAATGTCCAATAAAATTTTAAAAAAGAAAAAAAAAGAAATGTATCATTTGATTCTCTCTAATATAACAAAGTGATGTTCAAGTTTTAGTGGTAAAATACACATTTAAACATTGTCCAGTAATAATTTTTAGTGATTATTACAATACTTGTAGAGAATTCATCCAAGATAGAAGAAATATTTATTTCTAATATCCTGTAGGAAAAAGTCTCCAAATTTTGGTATCAGGGATCCATGGAGAATGGTTTTTCCATGGACTGGTTTCAGGATGATTCAAGTGCATTATTTATTGTATAAATACAGATGAAGCTTTGCTTGCTCACTTGCCACACATACCAGTACCAGTCTGCAGTCCAGTGGTTAAGATCCCCTTCTATAAGGGATCCCTTCATAGGACAGGAAATTAAACTGAATGATACCTCATGTCTTCTCAACTGACAAGTCTATGATAGTCTTTGAAGGATGCTTGTATCTGAGTGGCATTATTTGTATGACAACCACATGCTCTAGCTAAAAACTGCTGTTTAATTTTAAAGAAGGAATCATCATGCTGTTTTGAAGAGTCTGGTTTCTGAAACTAGAATGCCTAAATCAATTCTGTGTTAGCTACTCAAATTTATGCCCTAATTTCCATTCTAACAAAATAGATATAGTAATTACACCTACCTCATATGCTTTCAATAATAATTAATGAATGATATATGTATACACATACACACACATACACATATACCACGCAGTGCTTAGGAGAGTATATGGCACTTAGTAAGCTCTATGTAAACATTTCATCAAAAGCAAGCCTTTTTATAATGCTATAGTAGTACAAATAATATCAACTTCAAAAACTCAACATTTGTGCATACAGTAAATTAGAAATACAGTTCATATGAGGCAAAGTAATGATTGAAACCTAAAAGCAGAGACTGTATAACCTTGGGAAAATCAGTTAAGACTTCTGTGTTGTATTTTCTCTAGCTATGAAATGTCAAAGTTGTTATATATGATTCCACCTTCAAAAAAATTTTGATTTCATAGGTTTTTTTCCTGCTACAACCAAACAGAACATTGTTTTGTAACAATAAACCAATAAAACTTGAAACTAACAGATAATTCATTATAGTCCTTGATAAATAATAATCAAAATGTTGAAATAAGTACATGTTCACATGTATATTTAGTTTCTTATATCACAATTTTCATGATGAGAGAATCTATCACATGGATTAATTAGATTTAAAACCAGGATCAATTACCTATTGATTTAGTTCTGTTCCACATAGAGTTGCTATGTGTTGGACCTGACTCCCTGGCACCTTATAATAACAACAACAGAGTAATAAAATCATCATCATTAAGCTCATCCTTAAACTACAACCATCTTATTCCTCTTCCTATTCTTATCTACTCCAGTTCTTTTTTGTGTAATGCCAAGGGAACCTACCATAAATATTATTTGAAGATTGAGGAAGAAATTTGGTTAAACTCTACCAGTCCTGCTTATAGAGGGACAGAATTCATGTAGTCCTTCTATCCTTAAAAGAGATTTGCAACAAAAATTGTAAATGTGTATCTTAGAGTTACGGCCCTTAATGACTCTAAAAGTATTTCAATTTGGGGTATATTTTGGTTCAGGGCTAGACTAACTTCTTCCCCTGCTCTTGTGGATTGAGAGGAATACTTGATATATATGAAATATGTGCTTGATCATATGCTTGAGGAGAAAAGCAACTGAAATGGAAGTACCAAGCAGGTGATCAGGGGCAATACCTGTGACAGATGGAGAGCAGCTATCTCAGGACTGCTAGGCCCCTCCCAATCCTGAGTCTGCTCCAGAGCCCCAAAGCACACCTGTTTAGAGCACCTTTCCAGTAAACTTCCTCTCTAGCTTCAGGCAGTTCCCAGAAAGCTTCAGTTACCTTATCACCAGACGTGCCCTGAGATCATATTTATCAAGACCACCCTTGAAATCATTGTGACTGGAGCCTCCCTCAATTTTAAGTTTCTTGTAAAACAGTTTACAGAGAGTCTGATTTACATACTCCATTACAAATCCATAACTCATTTGAGAGTTAGATTTAAATAATTTTCTTCTGTTTGGTTTACTCTCTATTTCCAATTTCCTAGACCCTTCTCCAAAATCCTTAATAAAATAATCACAGGGTTTTGAATATGTGGTACTATAGTGGAATAGTTCTAATTCTAGTACTGTTTCAATCCTTTCCCATGGGGCTTTTGCCTGACTTCCTTTCTATCATGTTTAGAACTGTTTCTAGAAGCAATGACAATGAATATTCCACAGCCAAAACAACTCTGTAGTGGTTTCAAAGTTGAATAACACATGGTGTCCTTAACAACTTTTGAAAAGATTTTTAGGAAAAAATGTTGTGGAAAGTAACTCTTTAAAAGAAATAATATAAACAACTACTGTAAATGTGTACTTGTTTCTCTGTGCCTCACATTCGTTGGAGTCTCAGTTTTGTTTTGTTTTGTTTTGTTTTGTTTTTTTGAGACAGAATTTTACCAAGTTGCTCAGGCTGCCTCTGGCCTCTAACTCATAATCCTCCTGCCTCAGCCTCTCAAGTTGCTGGGACCACAGGAGTGTGTCACAGTGTCCTGTTGGATTCTCAGTCTTTTTTGAATGATGGGTCTAAACCTCCCTCACATGCATTAGTCTCCTGAGGTAACTTACAGTCATCAATTTGTTATATTGTCATACAATTAAAATCACCCAATACTAAGAAAACTTATGGGAAGAGTTTCAATTTCATTCTAATTCACAGTAACTCAGTAGCCCATTTCTTTGCAATACCTGTATAGTAGAATAAATTAAGTAGGACTTCCAGAGTTTAAGAATTTATATGTTTGACTGGATCTGTAGATGTTACAGCACATGTATTTACAGTGTTCTCTTGGCCCTGTTGCCAAGAGCACTCTGCCTGTGTTATGAGTGGAATTCATATTAGAAGCTGCTGCTTTCATTTCTGTGACACGTATTGACGTAATCTCTCTGGCCTGGGCTTTTTCCTGGGCCATTATATATTGTCAATTTGGTTCAGTCTCTAGTCCCCATTGAAAGGCTTCATCATGAACTCTGCACACGATGATTGTGCGACATGTCTGCTAATAAATCCTCTAAATTACAGCATTGAGAAAAATGGCACAGCTCTGAAAAGTCAGCAGGGATGTCCTCACCAAGCCATAGATTCAATTGGTGAAATTTAAGTCTCAGAACAATGACTAATAGTGCTTCTTTGATGTGAACTTCCAATAACCTTACAGATTCATCAAATGTCTTTTCTGTACCTGAAGCAAGAATATTAAGGGATCATGTTATAGTGTGGTACATCTTTGATTATTATATAAATATAATATTCCTAAAAATTAAAACAGAGAAGCAACATTTGTCCTCTCAATGCATAAAAATTAAATTATCTCACCCCACAGACGTCCCTGATATTCTATGTAAAATGTCCTTTAGATTATGAAGAAATTACAAGAAGTCAGCTGTCCAAGAACCCTTATATGTGACAAAAAGCTACCATTCTTTTCCTACCATATTATTGATTACAGAACAGATGAAGAGTGTGAAGTTTATAAAGTAGTAAGAAGTTCTTGGGCTGAGTGTCGAAAAGACCAGATTCTAAAGAATTGAACTTGGTGGTTTTTAATGTCCCTTTCCTTCTAACATTTTGTGAATGAATCAGAATGACTGTCAGGAAAATTTTAACAGCTTTATAGTTATTATTTTCTTTCCTGGACTCTTTTTGTCCTGTCTTAGTCTGAAGCCTGTCCATCAATGTGACTAATCCTCAGCAGAGATTTGAAACAGACATGTGTCACTAAGTTTATCCATGTTCTGTCTTCAGTTCTATTTAACTAGGCATATACAACACTCTACTAAATCATACTATCAAAACAAAGCTTATGGTAAATAGCTACTTTATCTGGTTAAATTTCCTTCATAAAATTATCTAGCATTACTTATATATATATATTCCTCCAAGAAGTAACTTTCATATTATTTTTCCTGGAACAAAATTCTTCTCTTTATATTCCTTTTAAGAAATGGAAATGAATATTTCCAATGGGAAAGAGTAAAAGAAAACTCCACAAGGAGACACTAGTCAAGAGCTTTATAATGTCACCATCATGCTAAATAGAACTTAAATTGAATAGGAGGAGAGATGTGCCCTTGGGACTCATATCTGATAAAACTGAGGGAAGTTGTGTGTTATGATCTGATCCACCTATATTTAGTATAAAATGAGAATAAAACTATCTGATGTAAAAGTAGGAGTAGAGACCATTTTCATGCTGTTCTGTTGTTTTAAACTACTATATTAATATTACATATCTGTAAAAAAATGATGCAGCTACGTGCTTTATTCTAAAGCATGTAAACATTTTCAACTGAAATATACACTCTAGATTCTCAAAAATATTTATAATGTTTGAATGAAAATAACATTTACTCATATAGTGCCAATTTTTCAGGGACATGTCTAGTGTGGAAAATTGTACATAGACCTGAAATATAAGATAATCTGTGCTTAAATAATCCAGTTTGAATACTTAGCATATGAAACAAATAAAATTCCATAATGCTCAATTAGATTTGAATTTCAGATAAACAGTACATAATTTTGTATATGTCATGGAATATTTTTATTTTCTTATGCTAAAAATTATTGATTATGTGAGATTCATATTTAACTAAATATTACATGTTTTATCAGGCAATTTTTGTTATATAGTTATAGTTTTTTCAATTTACCTTTATAAATTGATATAAAAATCAGAGGAGTTATGCATTCTGTTTGATGCTATAATTACAGTATTGTTGTTATTGCTGTTGTTAGATATTAGGTGTTGTTGGTGTCTGACTCATAGTGACCCTATGTACAATAGGCAAAACAGTATTTACAGTGCTTCTCTACTATTCATAGGGTTTGCAATGGATGTTTTTTGGGAGTGGGCTGCTGGGTCCTTCTCCCAAGCCTAGAGAACATGGTGTTTGCAGACAATCTCTCATCCAAGTACTAACCCGGCCCAACCCTGCTTAGCTTCTGAGATGTGACAGGATTGGACACCACTGTGGTAGGGCTGCAGGCAATTACAGCGTACATATTATTAAAATACAGAATACTCTGAAAGAAATCTAAGAAATTAAATGAACAAACATAGTTTGTTACAAGGAAGATTTTAGAAATAATGTTTTGCAACGTTATTGCTTTAGGTGCCATCCAGATGGGTCGGACTCATGCAACACTATGTACAGCAGAATGAAACACTCCCAAACACTATTCCAGGCACATAATCATGTTTATGTTTAAGCACATTGTTGCAGACACTATGTAAATCCACCTAATTGAGGGTTTTCCTTTTTTTTTCTTGACCTGCCATTCTCCCAAACATGATATCCTTCTTCAGGGATTGATCCCTTCTGACCACAGGTCCAAGAGACATAAAATGTAGTCTAGCCATCCTTGCTTCCAAAGAGCACTCTGGTTGCACTATTTTTTAGGACAGATGTGTTGATTCTTTTGGCAGTCCATGATATATCCAGTATTTGTCTCCAGCACCATAATCCAAAAGCATCAAGTCTTCTATCTCCTTACTCAATGTTCTGTTTTCACAAGCCTATACTTGTGCAAAGTTAGCCAATTCCAATTTAACTTTTCTTCTTCATAGTAAATTCCAGCCTGGGTAAGATTGAATAATTAATATTATTTAAATGTGCATTCAATGGCTTTTGAAATTACCTAGTTCTTAAGGAAAGTTCAGGCTACAGATGAAAATGACAGACATCTGTATGGCTAGAATGTAGTCGTAGAATCATGTTCATATCAAGAAATATTCTCTTAACCTACAAATCAAAATAGAATAGAATAAGGGATACTTTGAGAATTTAGAGATTGTTGGGAAAATAGCACAACTCTAAAAGACATGCAAGGTTGTGTTTTATGAGTGCGGTTTTTGCAAGGGCTCTTTTTCCCATGAATCGCTAGATGTTTGTCTTCATCTCAGTATACTTTGCATGACCTCAGTGGGTTTTCCCAATATCTTTTTAACATCAAAAGTTCTTTAAGCATTATACTCTTATTAATTTCTTAGGTGAATTGAAAGGATTCCTGCAATAAAAAATCTGTTTCACTGGCCGTCACACTCAATACTTTCCTACCCTAATCCATTTTATCCAAAATATTTTATCCATATTTGAAAACCCCAAACATAATCAGGTAACTATATTATTTAAATGCTTTCCCTTGTTATCAGAATGAAATTCAAAGGCTTAATGTGGCTTTAATCAACTGCATCTCAAGACAAATCACTTCCCTTTTTCCATACTGCTCCACTCACATGGGCCAAATTCACCAGGAAACATACATCGCATCATCCTCACATGTTTTTAGTTTGATCCGAGAACCTCAACTAGGAATAATTTTAGCAATTAAGTTTATTGCCACAGATTATAGGCTAAGAATATACATAAGAATATATGTGATTGTCAGTCGAGCTTTTACCCTGATACTGGACCTTGCTCATTGACATTCTTTCTTTTTTAATGAATTTATTAAGTATTTTGTCTTTCTACTTATTTTGGAGGGTGGGGTTTACCTCGGTTGATAAGAGTGCTGCTCTACACTCTCTAAGGACCCAGTTTTGATCCCTAGCACTGTAGAAAATGGGAGAAATATGTAGCAATCTACATTTAAAGCAATCCTGAAACCATCAGCCATTGAAAACCCTGTGAGGGTCACTGTGAGCTGTACTCAACTCAATAGTACCTAACAACCTATTTTGATATTCTTGATCTTGGATTGTTGTCCAATTGAGATTGAATTTTCTGGCCAACACTTGGCAAATCCCACCGTCGGCAATACGGAATCTTTACCCATGTGTTGTCCCCTCCAAATCCAACTTCCAACCTGGTCTTGTTTGGCCAGGTAATTCTCAAACTTGAGACTCTATCAGAAACACCTATATGGCTGTTAAAATGTGGGTTGCTTGAATTTCTAATGTCATAAGTTTGGATCACAATAAAACCAACCCATTTATTGCATCCTATTATCCCTTCCTTAGAAGCCCACAATCCAATCACAGGAATCCTTAAGCTATCTTAAATTGTACTAACACCTCTTTGCCTAAAATTGTGTTTATACAACCATTCTACTTTTCTACTCTTATAGGTAGTTCATTGGCACAGGTTTCAATATGCCAATGTAATTCTAACACCTCCACTTGTGATAAGAAAACCAAATTCATCAATTTTGTTTTCAACATTTTCAACCTCCAGCTTTATCAATTTAATTTTAAACCTGACAGACTTATACGATACAGGGCAAAAAAGGCAAAAAGACCTTTTGCTGCTCCAGCTATAGACATCTCCCCTCAAGTTACTTGTACCTTTCCTCTAAACTCTGTCCTTATTATGCCACAGGATAACCTTGCAAACTAAGGTCCAAATTCAGTTTGGAAAGAAGTAAGTGACCTGCAGTTTGTGTTTCTGACCTAGGAAGTGTGTCTCATTTGAACACTATCCCTCTTAGAGGAACAAATAAGAATTTTAGTCTGCCCTGGCATCTCTGTTAATTAATTATATCTGGTGACTTCAGTCACCTACAGCTAAGTTCACTTGGTTGTTCCTAATTCTGAGTGGTCTGATTTACCTTGTCAAGGACTTCAAAAAAATTTCTTGACCAGACTGGATGAATATTGTTAGCATAATTGGGCAGAGCATGAAACATCTATAGAAACCTATTCCCTGACTCTTATTTGAACATGACCAGCATGCATCCAAGATGGGCATACCTAAAGATTTTGGCAGTTTTAGCTGTATCTAAGTTTCTTGGCCACTCAGTTCCCAGTTGTAAAGTAGTCTTTATCTGCCATACCAACCTGCTCATTCCTAATATCTAGATGAGCACATTCATTCATCCCTTCATCTAACAAAAAATATTGAACACATTCTATGTGCTACAGATTATATTAGGGATTTACAACACAATAAAGGCTAGATATGATCCCTTACCTCAAATTCACAGAATGAAATGGAAAATGAAAATATAAGAAATAAGATGGTAAATTATAGTACAATGACAGATCTCTGAACAGTGTAAGGTACAAAGAAGAGAATAATGCATTTCTGGAAGTGGGAAGAGTAGAGTCAGAAAAGGATTCTTCAAAAAATGATACTTGTGGTTTAATTTGAAAGACAAATTGCTGCTGTTAGATACATATGAAAGCAGGATCACTATAAATAACATGAAGTTAAAAAGGCAAAATACCTATATTTTGTTTTACATGAAAAAAGTGAAATCCTTTGAGATCGTAGGAGATTATTGGAATCAATAATATCATAAGCCTAATTAGTGGCGGAGTTCACTCCAGCATTCTCATTGCAGGTCCAGTCTCTTTATATCATCCCAAGTTGGATGTTTCCTCTCAGCATAGAACTCAAGATGATTGTGTTCAATTTAGAATCTGCTGGCTGTACAACTTTTTCCTGAATTGCATGATTAGTCTCACTATAAAATCTTCCAAGTGAAAGATGAGATGAGAAGTCTCTCAGGATACTCTGCCAGAATTCTACATGCATCTGTATGTAGACACTAATTATTTATTATTTTACTTATTTGAAATTTGTTTTATGTATAAGGAGTAAAATTGATTGTCTTCCTTATTTTTGGCTACTGCTTATATATAGTCCACAGCCATAGTACCCCATCCAATCCCACCTGATCTAGGAAGGTAAACAGTGTCAGCCTGGTTAGTCCTTCAATAGGAGTCTGCCTGGCAACACCAGGTGCTGCAGGCTACAGAGAAAGACCTGGCAATCCACTCTTGAAACAATCTGCCATTGAAAACCCTGTGAAGCACTGACTATAATGGCAAGCATGACACAGTGCTGGGGAATGTTTTGTTCTGTTGTACATAGGGTCACTATGAGTTGGACAGACTCAACAGCACCTAACAATAGCAACAACAACAACACACACACACACACACACACACACACACACACACACACACATATTCTCTTTTACCTGAGCCCTTCTTCTCCAACCTGCAACTTATATTTACTGTCACTTATTTGTCATAACCCTTTTGAAAACTTATCAGCATATTAAGTAAGCCCAAGCAGGAGCAACAGGGGAAGAAGAAAAAGGAATAGAAGAGGAAGAAGAAAGAGTTATATTATAATCAGAATCCCTGTTGCTTTTCTCTCTATACCTACTGCTACTATTCTATCAAAATAAGAGTTTTGCCCTCTTCTTGCCCTGATTCTGGCTTTGTGGCATGATCTTGCACTAGCTAGTACTTGATGGCTTTTAATTGTCTAGTGGGTATGGTTCAACTTTCATCTCATGAATAATGCAACTCATCCTCCATGCGTTGTTCAGGTTTCCATGACCAGTGAAGTCTCCCAAGAATTTTAGAGCTAAAAAGAACTACATTTCCTATTCTATTGATTACTTATGCTTTTTTACTACTTACTCTGCTCATATTGTTCTTTATGTTTCATGAGTGTTCTTTACAACTGAATTGTAAACTCACTGGTTTGTAACCAGTCCTACTGATTTCTATATTCTGAATGCTTAGTAAAATGCTTGGTATATAGAAGATGCTCACTAAGCATTAATTAAATGTATTTATTATTCATGATTTTACACACATCCTTATCTTCATTTCACTTAGTGGAGCACCATATATACCACAGGCCCTCAATGAGCATTTGCAGGTTGATTCTATTTTTAAATACTTTAAGATGAATCATTGCCCATGAGAGGAGATGTATGAGTTGTCTCCTAAACACATTTTATAATACCAATTTTTGTTTTATATATTGAGTTTACTTATAATGAATTATATTTGTCTCCATTGTATACATTTGATTTTCAAATATATACACACAATTTTCAATGCAAATATGGAATTCTCTTCCACAGTTTAGCAAGATGAATATAAAAGCTAAGATGCAACTCTTGGAAGCTCTTCCCTGATTTCCCATTCTAATTATATGCAAATAGGAACTAGGAGACAAATTTGGGGGAATTGTAGTTGACAGTGTTTAGAGAATTATACAGGATATCAGCACAAACAAAACTTAAATCACAGTGTATTACATGTAGTATAGAGAATGATAGCAGAAAGTTTCTGTCTTCAAATCCTAGAAGATTACATCACTTACAAAAATAGGTACGGATTTCTAACTCTAGGCAATTTTCTAAGGGTGAAATTCCTACTTTATTTTTTAATCAAATTGCACTTAATCTTAGCAACTAAAAAGCTGGCTTCTGGTTATTTATTTGTATGCATGTGTGTATCTGGACTCTCTTCCTGTTTGTATTCATCCCAGAGGTTGTTTGAGACATTGCTTACTCTTGGGAGAGTATCCTAGAATCCACATGGCAAGGACATTTAAGCCTCAATCTCTAAGGACTTATCTACAAAACCCATAGTAGTATGCTCACTTGATGAAAGTATTTTACTAATCATACTTGAGAAAAAAACACGATGATGCCACATTTGCCAGGATTAAATGTTTTACTCATAAAAGATTAGTTGTTTCAAATCTGATTCTTAAAGCAACAAGCCACCATCTACCTGTGGAGAAATGGAAAGAGTAACACCAATAAAATAAACAAATTTAAATCATAAGAAAAGCCTGATCTCTGCAGAATCCTAATGATCTCAAGTCTGTTACTGACTCCATTTACATCTGCAGACATGGGAGACATTTCACCATGAGGCTGAGATACAGGATTCCTGAGGTCACTGAAATAGATTTCCTTTCACAAGGAGTGACATGGAGTCTAGTTGCAGGGTTATAGGGACTTTGAAGGTCATCCATGCTCACTATGCTTTACTTTCTCTATCCCAACAGTAAATTCCCATTGAATGTCAGGGGAGAATTTTGCCTTCCTAGAAAAGGAGATTTCCTCCCTTAACAACATAGTACAAATTTGGAAAGCCCACACTTTCTTTATGGCTAACCCCATATATGTTTAGCTAGCTTTCCAAAAGCCACTACTGTTTATTTAAAGAGTACTTATTACATCATCAGATTGAACATTTTCTCTTGTTCAGACAGAATATGCTTCATTCCTCTGACTTTTCCTCAAAGACCATATATTTGTCTAAATTGGTTTTCTTTTCTCATAATTCTAGCCAAGGTTCTTCACTTTCTGTTATAATTAATGCTGCTTATAAATGATTGTGCTGAAGGAGATGCTGATTACAAAGCTAATACTAATAGATCTGGTATAAATATGTGGGAGTAGAATTTTTTTCCAAGGGTATTTTTTCACATTGTCACGAGTGACAATTTTTTCACACAGTTCACCACATTCACTCTGATGGGTCGAAGAAGAGCCTGTTGTTTCTATGAAAAGCAATATGCTCTGTGTGAACATCTTATGGTTTCATGATTACTGAGTACTATTCAATAATGCATTAAAATATTGTATGTGACATATTTCTCAACACTTTTAATTTAACCAGTCATGTTAAGAAAAAAATTGCTGAAGGAGAGGAAACACATCATTACATAGAGAAAAGTGATGTTAGGATTGAAAGAACAAAATTGTAGCCTAATCATATGATTGTGAGCAAGATTTTATACACACATAAATATACACATATATACCATATATCTCTATAAATACATATATACACACATACATACATATGAATGTTCTACCTAAACAAACATTTATGGAAGCCTTAACATGTGCCACAAATTTTCCAGGAAGTAAACATTCAATATTCTAACAATCTTCCAATTATTTCAACAATGCTATGCTATGCCTGTTATTGTTACCATTTTCCCCACAATGCACCTAAGAATCAGAGAAGTTAATTTTCCCCCATATGGCATGACTAATATGTGTTAAAATACAGGAGAAACAAGCAGTATACTCTACCTAGTATTCATCCTACAACATCAAAGATAACTCCTGATAACCCCTGAAAATAAGAAGTTTGAATTTAATGACTAATGTACTCTCCTTTGACTCTCTTCAGCTCAACTTTCTACCTCAATACCTTTGTGAAACAAAATACTGGAAACTTCTTTCTCCAGTATACTACCTACCATAATTCCAAATAGCTTTAATATATGTATATATAGATAGAGATCTAGATGAAAGAATGAATAAAGAAATTGGGACAGTTTTTCCTACAACCTAATATCTGAAAATATTTAATAATAGAATTTCTATATTCATCTCACTCTAACTTTAATATTGTTGATATATATAAAATATATTCTATGTACCTTATGGGGATGATGCAGTGCTGTGCTATGCTCTCTGCGAACCTGAGTTTGATCCCCAGCACCACAAAAATGGGAGAAGGACATGGAAACCCACACCCCAAAAAATCCTGAAACAGTCAGCCATTGAAAACACTGTGAGAGTCCCTGAGTCAGACCAAACTCAACAGCACTTAACAACAACAACAGCATACATTATATACTCACGTATATATTTCACTAGGGGTGCCAAAAATATATGCTGCACATTTTAAGAGATGTTATCTATGTATGATGTTTCAAAGTTGAATTACAGTGGCAATGTGTAGTATGATGTTCACTTAAAAGACGGTGTTATTCAAATGAATGCTAACACCACAGTGTGACAGGTTGTTGTTTTTGTTTTTGTTGTCAGATGCTATGAAGTTGAGTCCTACTCACAGAATGAAATGCTCCTTGATTCTGTGTCAGGCACACAATCTTTTTTTATGTTTAAGTGCAATGTTGCAGTCACCATCTCAATCCATGTAGTTGAGGGTTTTCCTTTTTTTTCATTGAACTGCCACTCTCCCAAACATTATGTCCTTCTCCAGGGATTGGTCACTCCTGACTGTATGTCCAAAGCATGTAAAACACAGTCTAGCCATCCTTGTTTCCAAGGAGCACACTGGTTGCAGTTCTTTTAGGACAGATCTGTGGTTCTTTTGGCAGTCCATGGTATATTCAATATATATCTCCAGTACCATAATTCAAGCTTATCAATTCTTCTGTTTCCCTCATTCAACTTTCCAGCTTTCATAACTGTGTGATTGGACTGAAAGTACCATGGCATGAGTCAGGTGCACCTTCTTCAATGTGACATCTATGTGAAAGGTAGTACAGTACAACAAAAATGTAGAAGCATCATTGTTGTTCTAGAAGTAGTATTTGAATTTGGAGAATGTTGTGGAAGCACAATGACAATGGAGGCATACGCATGCAACAGAATCTCCAGCATATTGAAGAGCATGCATTCATGATAAGTTTGAGACACATGTTACAGTGTGTGATATGCACAAAGGAAGATCCAGGAGGCCTTACACAGCAGTATGTCCTGCTGCTCTGCTATGGTTACCTCTTTGAGAACCTCTTGTAATTGCAGAAGACAAATATGACATATTCATCTTTTGTTATCAGTATATATTATTACCATTTTAATACAATTTTTCCTTTCTTAAAGTATGTATATATATATATATATATATATATATGGCACCCTCTGTATACATGTAATATACACACATATATATTATATACTCTAACATATATATAGTACACAGTCATATCACCCTTGTGTATGATCTGATCAGACCCCAGAAGCTAAGCAGGGTCAGGCCTGGTTAGTATTTTGATGGTAGATTACCAGGGATTACCGGTTGGTTTAGGCTTAGAAGTTGGACCTAGCAGCCCATTCCTGGTACAATCAACCATTGAAAACCCTATGAATAGCAGAGAAGCACTAAAGGTAGTGCCTGGCTTGACAGAGTGTTGAGTACTGTTTCGTCCTAGGGTACATAGGGTCTCTATGAGTCGGACCTTACTTGATAGCACCTACTAAATAATATGTTTCATATATATATATATATACAAATATATATACATACATACATATATATATACACACACACACACACACACACACACACACACACACACACACACACATATATATATATATATATATATATATATATATATATATATATGTATGTATGTAATTAGTCATGCTCCGGAGATATTTTTAAACTCAGTTTTAATTCTAAAGTCCAATGCTATAATTCTAGCAATCTTCTTCTACCCAACCCAGAAGATGCGTCCTGATGAAATACAATTTTCTACAGTTTTTAGACTGAGAAGGGTACTTTAGTTGCTTCAGTTATTGCATTACTTGTAAATCAAAATGATTTAAAGAACAGTCCTTCAATCATGTAATCTCCAAGTACCAGATTAGTAGTTCATATAAATATAGCACCAATAATGGAGCTCACATTAGAAATAAACTACTGCTTTTGCTCAGCAAATTAATAATTCTGAGCTGTCTACTTTTTAATTTCCCATACATTTCAGATTGACATTTTCCTCCTTAACAGTATTCTTTCATCACATTTTCATGTATTTTTCAATAACTTGGCCCTTATGTTTGTCTTTTAACTGTGAGTTAGCATTGTTCTCCACTCACCCTTTTTAACTGTATTGGCAATCAGTGCTTTTACTGCATGATTTATTTAACATTTATTTGGCATGAACAAGAGTTGACTCAGTTTAAGTAAAAATGACTTGCTACAAAATGGACATTGTCATTTTAATCTTTATAAGAAGAGTTTTATTATCTGCTATTTCATTTTGTGGTTAGTGCCACTAAACCTTATTTTGTGTTCAAAGGGGCTTTGCTCATCTCTCCCCTATGAGGCATGAACAATGATGCCTGCATTCTTCATTTTCCTTAGCTCTCTTCATGCTATCCCTCTTCTTCTTCATATCCTCCTTGGTTCTCCTTTCTAAAATAAAGAGCTTTTCCGGGATTGTGCTATGAAAAAAATATCCATTTCCAAATGATTTAAAATAGTCTATATATTCTTTTCATGACAGCTATATTAGGATTGCAGTAATTTTCTTATGTGGAAAATCATCATGTAGATAATCAAAAAAGTACCTCCAATTTCCTTTGAGTTTTACATTTTCCTATAAAACTTATATCCTCAAGATCATATGATTGGAAATCTGTATACCTTCTTGCAGTTTGCAAAGCACTTCTACTTACCTGAATACAATTATAGGTAAACTCTTTATCAATACTTTTTGGCAAGAATGCACTGCCACTCTCCTTTTATATATGAGGAAACAGATTTAGAAATTGAAATGCATTATTAAGGGTCATATAGCAGTTAAGTGACAGAGGGGAAATTCTGCTCTGGCTTCAAATCTGACCTTGCTGTTTGGTTCTGTGTTTGTTTACATGTTATATCAACAGATGCCACTGGCCATAACAAGCTGCTATGTTGAATTACAAACAGATATAACTGGAATTTGGCTTTACATAAAAGGAAAGCAATTAAATTTTTCAATCCAAACCAGAAAACTTCTCAAAAATAATCTGTATAATTACAATATAAAATCATTAAACAGTATTTGTAATCATTACTCATAGGTTGATTGCAGAGGCATTCAGAATTTAGGACAATAGACTATTTTAGTTTTCCCATCTCTCATCCAAGCATATTATCTTTCATTGTCTGTTGATATTAGAGGTTACAGCAAGTACATGACAAATGTCCATGGAATATAAGCCTTCATAATGCCATTTTATGGGGTAGCTTCCTTCAGAGATAGTAAACTACTGTTGGTTACTAAAATTATGACATTGCATTTAAGAATTGAAAGTGAGTTTTAAAATGTTTTGGGAGCATCCTAATTCAAAGCCAGCTTTATTAGATATTAATTCTATAGTCCACGAATCTAAAATACAAACTTCTTGTTGTTGTTAGGTGCTTTCTAGTCATGTCTGACTCATAGAGACCCTTACATTGTTTTCAATGGCTGGTTGTTTTGGGATTGCCATGGGAGTGGATTGCCATGTCCTTCTGCTTTTGCAATGCTGGAAATTGAACTCAGGACCTCAGAGACTGCAGAGCAGCACTCTAACAACTGAGCTAAATCCCAGCCCCAAAATTCAAACTACATAGCCTATAATGAAAATAAAATGAATATTCAGTGTATTGCTTAATCTTTTAGAGTTAAATACTATGTAATCACACCTTTTTAAATAACTCCTTATTAGTGTATATCAATGTATTAAATCATAAAGTCATAATATCTGAATACATATTTAAAAATGAGATACATTAGATCTCAGTAAATACATTTAATAATAAAACTATTAGTGCTTGCACTTTGAATAAATGGAATTTTAAACATTGCAAAAGACTTTAATTTTCTCAATAAGGAAGAGGAATAGATAATTGAATGTTAATGAATAACAGAAAATACACCTCTATACCTAATGTTTATAACAATCATTTGCCTCAATGGGTATTTAGCAAAGTAACTCCAGCTCTGGTTTAAGGAACAACCTACCAAGCATTCATTGGGCATATCCTACTCGGTGTGCCAGGCCCTAAAGGTACAAGTAATATGTTCCTCTTTATTAAAAACCTTCTTACTCTGATCAAATATACAGTGTGAAGAATGAAATATTTGCAAAATACTGTGGAAGTACCAGTGAAATACAAGCATCACTCTGCCTGTGTTAGCTGTGGCTTGAGGTGTTTTGAAGTTAAAAACTAAAGAGAAAAGGGCCACATGATAAAAGCTGAAAGATAAGCAGCAAGGACAAGCCTAACAGAAAAATAGTAAGAAAATTAGATTTGGATATTCTAAAGCTTCTATAAAACTATATTACCCCTATCAGGATATCAACTCTTTTGTCAAATAAAAACAAATCAGTTCAGTGTGTTTAAAGGGAAAATAATCATCTTAACACCAGATCTAGGTGTTTATAGATCTTTTGTGCTCTTATGTATATTTAATATGATCCTTAGCAATTCATCAGAGAAACAAATGAAACCTTCAAGGAGCTGGGTTCTCACTTTAGTAAAAGGGAATGTGGATATTGGGACATGAATTTCTCTTTGGTTTTCTATTTTTATTAATGCTGTTAACTGCCAAGTTACAGCATTACAGGTGATGACAATTATTGGTTTACAAATTTGGTTCAGGCTTCTGTGACTGAATCTTTCTTTCCTAGGTGAACGTTTCAATTTGAGTTCCCAGGGTTGGGTAGTATGGTTGCACTTTCTTATTTTCATGGGTCTTTGAATTAGTAAGGTAACTCTTTGACTATAAGTTTGTAACTGTCATATGCAACAAAAAGGAAGGAGTGAAAAAAATTTAAAACTTTGTGGGGCCGGGCGTGGTGGTGCACACCTGTAATCCCAGAGGCTCGGGAGGCGGAAGGCGGGAGGATCACAAGTTCGAGACCAGAGGCAGTCTTCATAACTTAGCGAGACTCTGTCTCAAAAAGTAAAAATAAATGGGCTGAGGTGCAGCTCAGTGGTCCAGCACTTGCAGAGCATGCAGGCGCAAGGCCCTGGTTTCAACCCCCAGTACCACAAAAATAAATAAATAAATAAATAAATAAATAAATAAAATAAAATAAAATAAAATAAATAAAATAAAATTTAAAACTTTGTAAATCATGTTATATAAAAAATGCTGCCTGTTCAGCATTTAGTTTATTTGCTTGAATCTTTACAATAATCAGGTAGGAAGTGGATGGCTCCTCACAATAATCCTGAAGAAACTCTTTAATTGGTGATCTAATAACAATAGCAAGAATTATTTAAGAATGACAACCAGATGAGTGCTGTTGTGGATGTCTGTATTCCCAGGGACTTGGGATGCTGAGGCAGAAGGATCACAAGTGGGAGGCCAGAGGCAGCCTGTGCAATTTAGGGTGACCTTGTCTCAAAAAAAAAAAAAAAA
>VMDO01024384.1:0-29845 GCA_007922755.1 Pedetes capensis
TTGAAGGTACATGGATTTTTAAAGCCAGAATGATCTCAGGTTCACTGAAAAATCCTTTTTATTAAACTTCTGAATGGCAGCTAAAAATCTAAGAAATGAACATTTTAGACAAAAAAGGAAAATACTTTATCAGATAATTCTATGAGAATTCTATAAGAAATGTAAAAAATATAAAATATAAAATAAATATAAAATAAAAGAATGTTACAGACACCTATCAAAATGGTAAATAAATATTTATTGGAAATAAAATGAAAAATAATCTAAGTTGAAGGAACTAACTCTATTGGAGGAATGAAAGAATTTCTCACAGGAAAAATAATACTTAAGACATGTTACTAACACTTAAAGAAAAAGAAGAGAATTATAGAAATGTTTTTTCCAAAATATTAATGATTTTCAATTTTATTGTTTTTTTTTCCTATGAAGTTGACTTTAAATTAGATACTTTCTCTTGAACTGTCTACATGGTGGTATGAACCTGTGAGTTGGAAATGAATTTAATTTGTGGAACCTACTAGGAATAATCTTTACTTAAACTAGAAGAATAATTTTAGTGATTAAGCTGGCTAATAGATTTTTAGGGTCATTTGTTACATAAAATTCATTAATTTGCCTAATAATATTGACTGGACTTTTACTCTGTCTTGTGGTGCATTAGCTGATAAAAATTGAATAAATTTAAAAAGTCTGCATGAGTTAGTAGAAACTGACAGAAATAAAAACAAACACATCATGTAAGGAACCATTAGAGAGAAGTTCAGAGTTCAGACCAAGCAACAAAAGAGGAGGTGGACAACTGTATCTAATGATGCAAGGAGGGTTTGTAGAGGAGGTGGAAGCTAATTAGGTATTTGCAAGGTGTGCAAGTGGAATCACTGTATTCCTGACACATGGAGTGACCCTAGCAGAGGTGTGGTGGCTCAGCTCATAGTAGAATAAGTAGATGAAATGCAGAAGAGTAGCTTGGTGCAGGGGCAGAAAATGGGGCTGTTTCTAGAAACGAATATACAGAGATATTTGTTGGGGCAAAATCAGAGGGTCTTGTGTTCTATGCTAAATGATTTGTAATTTACCTTACAAGAACTGGAAGGTTACTGGAGAATTTTATAAGCAGAACTGATTCTGTGCAAGAGAAAGCAAAACTGACTGTGTACAAGAGAAAGGAATATTATAATTGAAATTTAGATCTTTGGTCAAAGGAATTAAAAGCTTTAAGCAAAGAAGAGGACTTGGCAATTGTAAAGGCTCTAGAATAAGGAGGATTTGATTAGGGATGGGAGGGACCCTGAAGTCCGTGGGAATTGAAGATCAAACGCTGTGTCTCAGGACAGTCTCCACTGAATGTGGTAACACGTGAGTAGACAGCCACCATCTAACACCATCTGACTCAGAAATTCTGACTCAGAAAACATTTTTCAAGGGAAAAGCATAATATTGGCAGTCAAATTATTTTCCAAGAAAGCCAGACCTTCTGAAAGAGCTAAGGGAGAATGAACTGTGGAATTCTCTTCTACTTGTGATGGGAAGAATATTGATCTCAGTAACAATAGAGGCCCCAGAACAGCAATGGACAGCAAAAAATGGAACAGGCCATAGGAGGGGCAAGGAAAAGTATCAGGAATCTTGAAAAAGCCTTAGATGGGACTCCAGAACCCCTTGAGAGTCTGACTAAAGAGGGAGTTTGCGTTGGTGGGGGTGGGCATCCAGGAGGAGGAGGAGGGGTGGGATAGTGTTGAGAAGATAATCTTTTGCTTTAATAAATGTCTACAAGAAAGGAGGAGATAGGAGGCAGTCTTCCTAGGTTAGGTATAAATTTATATCATACATACATGCTTATTGTAAAAACTTGATTATTTAAACAAATATGTAATTGGCTTGTATGACAAAATGGAGATCGCATATATTATTAGGTGACTTTTCTCTTCCTTATTGTAAATAAACTTCCTCCACTTCAACTCAAATGCAGAGTATTTCTGATCTTTACAGTGTGTGAATGATTAATAAATCCTCATCTTTTCCCAATTTTCCTTTTTCTTAATTCAGTAATGTAGAGGACACTTGCCTAGGTTCCTAAATGGACTTTTAATCTTTTGAGGTAACAGTCAATTATCTATGAGAACTAGCATATTTATCACATCACTGAGTCAAATAAACTGGCAACATCTATTCTTTAAAATCATTCCTTTTGCTTAAAAAAGAAAAAATGAGGGCTAATTTTATTAAATAAATGATCTAGCCAGAATAAAGATTAAACTTACATTTCATTCCAGCTGACCAAAAAAAAAGAATAATTTTTTGACTGGAATAGTTCTGTAGTTTCTCACTTGGCACAGCTTCTTTCCAGCATATGTGAGACAGCAGGAAAAAGAAAATGCTTTATAGCTGAAAAGAAACAACATTGATCCAATGAGATTAACACTTTAAAAGAAATAGCTTTCTAAATGGGTCAATTATTTTTATAGTTGAAAGCCAAATGATAAAGAGTGATGTTTGCTTGTATAAAGTGTGCTTTACAAATCACTTTAAGAATTTATGTTGTATATGTCAGTAAGATTGCAGAATAGGAAGCCCTCAAACCCTTTTTTCCCATGAAGCCAATTCAACAACGTTGTTGTTGCTGTTAGGTGCCATTGAGTTGGGTCCAACTCATAACTACAAGTCAGACATGATTCAAAGGCACTTAACAATATAGAGACCCTTATAGGGTTTTCAAGGGCTGATTGTTTCCAGAGTGGATTGTTACATCCTTTTCCCATCTTTGTGGTGCTGGGGATTGAACCCGGGTCCTCAGAGAGCACAGAGCAGCACTCTACCCTCTGAGTTAAATACTAGTGCTAATTCCACAATACATTGACAGTTTTCCTTTTTGAAAAATCCAGAAACCAGTGAAGAGGCTCCTATAGGATGAGAACAAAACACACCATATCAAAGCTGCCACAGTCCCACCTGCCCTGGCACCCTGTGGCATCATTGGAGAGAACTCCCAATTCCTGACTTTCCCCTTAGGAGAAAAAAATAAGACTGGAGCCTACTTCTCACTTCAGACTTCCACTGTGGGGACAGTAGAGACTGGATTCTGTTTTGTCTGCATCTAAATGTTGATAGGAAAAAGGTACCAGGTTGAGGACTGCTGAGAGCAAAGACAATGTTTATTTCAATTAATTAATGATTTTTATTTTTTGTTGTTGTTAGGTGCTGTCAAGTTGGTGTCTGACTCATAGTGACTCTATGTACAACAGGCAAAATACAATTGTCAGTGGTTCTCTGCTATTCACAGGGTTTTCAATGGCTGATTGTTTTGGGAATGAGTTGCTGGGTTCTTCTCCCAAGCCTACAGCACCTGGTGTTCCCAGGCGGTCTCCCATCCAAGTACTAACCAGGCCCCACTCTGCTTAGCTTCCAAGATCTGACAAGATTGGACACCACAGTAGTATGGGTGCAGGTAATGATTTTTACTGTTGTTGTTTTTAAGTGCCATCAGGTCAGTATCTGACTCATAGTGACACTGTGTACAACAGGTGAAACACTACTATCAGAGCTTCTCTGCTATCTATAGGGTTTTCAATGGCGGATTGATTTTTGGGAGTGGGTTACTGGGTCCTTCTCCCAAGCCTACAGCGGATGGTGTTCCCAGGCAGTCTCCCATCCAGGTCCTAACCAGGCCCAGCCCTGCTTACCTTCTAAGATCTGATGGGATCAGATGCCACAGTGCTGCAGCTGCAGGCTCAATGATTTTTATTAGTGCATATTAATTGTATATAGTAATGGTTTTCATTATGACATATCCATATGTGCATATATTGTACTTTGGTCATATTTGCCCCATTATTACTCTCTCTTATATCTGTTCTCCCACCCCCTTGATCCCTTTCTTCTTCCCTAATAGTCTCCTTTCTACTTATATGTCTTTTTCTCTCTTTTTTCTAGATTCCACATTTGATGGGAAATAGGTAATACAAGTATTTCTAAGTCTAGATTATTTTGCTTAATATGGTGATCTTCCGTTTCATCCACCACTCACATGTCTTTCACCTTGTCATGCTGTTGGGGACATGAGTATAACTGTAATGCTGAAAGCTATGCCATCAGTATCTCAGATACCAGCGGGGCCACCATGATGGACAGGTTTCAGCTGAGCTTGTGACTAAGACAGACTAGGAAGAAGACCTGGCAGCCCACTCGTGAAGCAATTTGCCATTGAAAACGCTATGAATAGCAGAGAAGCACTATCAAATAGAGTGCTGGTAAATGAGCCCCCCAGGCTGGAAGGCATTCAGGAGATGACTGGGGAAGAGTTGCCTCCTCAAATGGGAGTCAACCTTAATGATGGGAATGGAGTAAAGTCCCTGGGACTTCCTTTGGCTCATGGGTGCCATGACTCAAAATAAGAAGAAACAGTGACTGCAACAATGGGCTCAAACATAAAAAGAGCATGTGTATAATGTCAGGTAGTATTTCTTTTTGTTGTACATGGGGTTGCTATGATTTGGATCCAATTCAATGGCACCCAACAACAACAACAACAACAACAACAACAACAACAACAACAACGTTTCATCCATATTCCTGCAAGCAACAATTCATTATTATTTATGGCAGAATAATATGCCATTGTGTATATGTGCTGCATTTTTTTATCCATTTACCCACTGATTCCACATTTGGACACCTAGGCTGATTCAATAACTTTGTTAATGTGAATTGTGTCACGATAAACATGGGTATGCAGGTATCTCTAAAGTAAGCTGTTTCTTTTTGGTGTATACCTGGAAGGGTAGAGCTGGATCACATGGTAGTTTTGTTTCTAATTTTTTGAGAAACCTCCAAACTGATTTCCACAGAAGCTGTAATAATCTACAATCCCATGAACAGTGTACAAGATCTCCTTTTTCTCCACAGCCTCACTAGTATTTTTGTTTTTGTTGTCTTATTTTCTTGATAATAGCCATTCTGACTGGAATGAGACAGAATCTCAATGTACTTTTGATTTTGCGTTTTCTTAATGTCTAAGAATGTTGAAGTTTTTAAAATATATTTATTGGCAGTTTGTATTTCTTCTCTTGAAAAGTGTTCAGAATAATATACAAATTTTAAGGTAATGAACATTATACAATATATACAGAAAAAGATAAATTTATCTCATGAATGAGTGAGACAAAGATACTTTCAAAATGCACTGAAGATAAAGATTTTAAAAATTTCCATTCTTTATTCTGAGAAAATTGGATTCAATATGAATAAATTCTTAGTCACTGTAATGAATCATGGAAAGGATTTGTTTAACCAACTTATCTGAAGTAAGATATATGCTTATTTGTCTTCTATAGCCCATATGAGGCCTTCTCAGTATGCACTCATGGAGTACATCATACATCAGTTTCAAAGACTGTCATTAAATCTAGTCTTTAGAACTGAAACCAGATAAAAGTTGGTACATCCATCCCAAGATTAGGCTGAAGTCTGCCTCTCTTGTCTCTGGTGCTGCCTTGCTCATGAACTCAGTCTCTCCCTGGTGGATCTCTGGTTTTGGGAGAAGCCAACTTCTTTGTCTTGAGAACAGTCAGAGACAACTCTGTGGCAAAGAATCAAGGCTCCTAAACCTCCACTCCAGGAAGAGCTGAGGAATGTCAACAATCATGAGCATGATCTCAGAACTGGATTTGTCTGTCCCAGTGAGACTGGAGGTGACAGTTTATACTTCATGAGAAACCCTGAGCTGGACCCATCCAGCTAAACTGCTCCCCAGATCCCTGACTTTCAGAATATGAGTTAATCAATGTTTGTTGTGATAACCTGTTAAATTTGGGGATAATTTATAATGTATCAGTCAATAGCTAGGTCTCTAGGAAAATGTGAAACAATGATACAATGTCACCAGGTAAGACATCATACTAGAACCTCTTCCCACAGAATTTGTAAGGCTGACTGCTCCATGAATTCTTTAAAAGAAGAACTCTGTCTTTTCTTCCACCTCCAGATCTGATTTCATAGTTTGTGCTTCTAAAGAATGACAGGGATATTTTGTTTCTTCTATCAAAGTTCTCATTTATTCATTGATTATGAGAGTATTTTCAGAAAAGCATTATTTTATACCTATAATTATATATACATATGAACATCTACATATGTATCTCTATGTAACAATGTTAAAAAATGCTCTTACAATTTTTACTCTGCATATAGGTGTTATGTAGAGAAAGATAAAGAAGTAAAATTGGAGGCCAGGCTCAGTGGCGCATGCCTGTAATCCCAGTGGCTCAGGAGGCGGAGGCAGGAGGATGGCAAGTTCGAGACCAGAGGCAGTCTGTGTAACTCAGTGAGACCCTATCTCAAAAAAAGTGAAAAAATGGGCTGGGGGTGTAGCTCAGTGGTCCAGCTCTTGCAGAGCATGCAAGCTCGAGGCCCTAGGTTCAACCCCCAGGACCAAAAATGAATGAATGAATGAATGAATGAATGAATAAATAAATAAATAAGTAAAAGAAGTAAAATTGGAGAGCTAGGCACGGTGGCACAGGTCTGTAATCCCAGTTATTCAGGAGGAAGAGGCAAGAAGATCATAGATATGAGGCTAGAGGCAGCCTGTATAACTTAATGAGACCTTGTCTCAAAATAAAAAAATAAAAAAGGGGCTGGAGGTGCAGTTCAGTGGTAGAGCGCTTGCAAAGTATGGGTGAGGCCCTAGGTTCAACCCCAAGTACTGCAATAAATAAATAATTAAATACATGCATGCATACATACACACACATACGTACATACATAAAAGAGAATTGAATAGATTTATACAAATACTGTATTTTCAATCTACGCATGCATTTTACATGATATACATGTATGAATATTTATATACATATATTACATGTATATTTATATAAACACATGCATATATAAAGGCATGTTCTGTACATATAGCTTCTATTTAACTACAGAGATATTACATGTAAATTAAAATTAAGGATTATAAATTAGTAATTAGAAAATTATAAGAAAACATTCATTAAAACAATTATTTTCTACCTCAGCCTTTTAAAATTCATCATGAAATTAAAAAAGAGAAAAAGGCAGGAAAGTATCATTCCATGGATTCTAAAGAAATGTGTGAAGCTTTTTAAATATATGTTATTGTTGTTAGGTGCTGTCAGGTCATGTTCAATTCATAGCAACCCTCATAGGGTTTTCAATGGCTGATTGTTTCGGGATTGCCTCGGGGGTGGATTGTCACACCCTTCTCCCATTTTTGGGGTGCTGGGAGTCGAACCTGGGGCCTCAGAGACTGCAGAGTGATGCTCTAGCAACTGAGCTAAATTCCAGCCTATGTATGATACATAAATAGATAGATTTTTCATATTGACTCTATAAATATTTATATAATTCATTTATTCCAAATATATATACCAAGCTACAAATTATTTATTTTTATTGAAATTATTTCTTTCAGATGCCAGATGCAATATATACACTATATTCACTAAAAAACTACTCCTTTCTTACCCCCTTCAATTAATTAAATCAGTATTCCTTATAGTTGTGATCCATAAAGATTTTAAATTTTATGTGCCACTCCTCTAAGTATATTATTCAAGAAAATACTACAAAGTTGAGTCAACCTAAAATCTAGTGATATTCCATGCATAATTGTGGTTCATTTCTATTGCATCTCAAATAATTCTTGGCTAATTTTTACTTAATTAAGGTACTAATTGCATGAAATTTCTACCACTCACAACTTGGGTGATCAGAGTAGATAGGGATCAGAGTAGATTTTCCCCCCTATTTTTATATATTCTCCATCTCTCTGTATGTGTGTATGCCCTTTCTAGCGTGGGCTCTCTCTCCTCTCTCTGTCTCTCATTCTCTCTCTCACACCTCTCTCTCTTTCTCTCTCTCTACACACACACACACACACACACACACACACACACACACACACACACAAACTTCTCCTCTTAATTGTTATCAGTGATTTAAACTCAATCATGGAGAGAAAATTTTAGGGCAGCCACCAAATAGGATGAATATTTTCTCTTTCTAGAACGATATATTGACAATAACAGTTATTTTTTAATTTGGAAAATGGAAGAAGAGGGAAAATAAACATCCATAGAAAATCTGAACTTTTAAAAAGCAATTTTAAGAATGAGGCTAAGCCCATACCAATTAATTTCCAAAATTTTAGGAAATATTTGCTCATGCAAATAAGAACAAGACAAATTATACTCTAATTGAAAGCTATGTAAAAATGAAATAAATCTTGTGAAAATTTCATGACCACTCACCTGTGTACCCAGGTCTCTGGAATGTTGTGCACTGCGTACACTGTGAAGTTAAAGTGGGAATGGAGCCCAGCAGGCACACAGGAAATGCTTCCAGGTGCATTTACAGGCTGAAAATCTGCATAAAAGCTGTTACAATAGATATCAATTAGCTGGTAGATGGACCTGGATAGTTCAGTTGTCACTTTCTCTATAATGCCTAGGGAAGAAAAAGATAGAGATCAGGATGCCTGTGAAGGGTCATATTTATCATAAGCCATCAATTATAGCTTTGAAATTTCTTATAATAAAATTTAAATAAAATTTAATTAAAATGACCCTTTACCAGTTGAAACCAATTAGCCATCTGTGCCTCTGAATGTAGCCTGGCTAAGTTGCTAATAGATTAGAAATCAATATGCTTTCATATCTTTAGCTAGAAAATTTGAACAAATGGTTTTCTAGTGAAAAATTGGAGGTTCTGTTTATTATTAATTTGGCATTCTGGTCAATTATAATTTGCAATAATTTTTGTTCTAGTTTGTGATTATGTAGAATTAATTTTCAGACAAAGAATATGTTTTCTATATAGTTTATAAATATCCCAAACAAACTCTATCTACTAAATTTGTTTACCATTATCTGAATATTCATCACATATATTTTGATGATTTGAAGAGACTTGTTAGGAAGGAAGAAAAATGACTACCCATACAGGCTAATAATTTTTCCCTGGTAGCTGAGGAAATGGGAGAGCGAGTAAGCACATCATCAGAATTATCTTTTTAAGAACTGCTGTGTTATGATCACAACATATGTTGAATGATGTCACTTGGTACAGGTGTTTATTTAAACATATGAAATTTCCTTATCAGTTGTTTCTGAAACATACATTGCTTTTTGGTTTCTTGTTGTTTTGAAAAGAAAATAGTACAAAGAGCTAGCTTTTCAACAGTCTGCAGGACCCCATTGCTGAGGCATGTGGGTTCCTCAGGAAATAAGCCAGCTTCAGCATGAAGCATCTTGCTATGTCTGGTCCTTCAGTAGCTCTGCCTATAATTAAACATTTTCTGTTGTTGTTCAACATATGCAAGTACTTGCATATTTCCTCATAAATCAGTGTAAAATTTATGACAGACAAATTTTACTTATTTGCTACATTTCTTACATTGTGCCCTTTACTGAAACAATCTGGGGAAGATAAGCGGAATAAGAAAACTCTAATTAAATTTCACTGAGAAAACAGCAGTAGCAATTAATGAAGACAAGGAGTAGATTAACATGAAAATAGTATTAAAAGAGGCCTCATCAAACTCCAGAGGCCAGCCAACAGGGAATTTCCTGAACCACAGGAGGCAGATGGTTGTAAATTTATGGAAACATCTTCTTTCTCAGTCCCCAAACTGTACTGTTGGCAGTCAGAAGCAGAATATAAAACCTTTTTGTCAATCTTGTACAAATGTACCAATTTATACACGTCTAAAATGCATCATAATATTGAGTTAGAGATTTTATTAATCCAAGCCACAGCATATATCATGGGGAACTTGAATTATCTGGATAATTATTCAAACTCTATTCTTTCCTTCTTTTATGGAAAGACAGTTCTTGGTTATCATTTGCTTCTTTGAGGTTGTTTAGAGGTGTGTGCTTATACATGGGCTGGGATTTAGCTCAGTTGGTAGAGCGCTACGCGACAGTCTCTGAGGTCCTAAATTCAATTCCCAGCACCGCAAAAATGGGAGAAGGACCTGGCAATCCACTCCCAAGGCAATCTGAAACAGTTAGCCATTGAAAACCCTATGAGGGTCGCTATGAGTCAGATACCGACTCAACGGCACCTAACAACAACAACAAGCTTATACATTATGCTTCATTTTCAGAACTCTGGATATAAAGACTGTATTTCAAATAACACCATCTAAATAGATTTAAGGACTCAAGACCTGGGGCTTGGAGGAGAAATATGATGAAATAATGTTTATCACACTTGATTTTTACTCTGTAAAAGAATTATAGTACCATGAAATAAAGAAGCGATGACAATTGATGCAATTAAAATGTATTAATTAGAATCTGTCATGATTTATTATAGACTATCAGTCTTTGGACATTCCTGTACATTTTCAATCTCCTGAGGAATAAAGGGGAAAGAGACCTCATTGGAACATTCTTAACAGAAAGGAAGAGAGGCCCAGTTCCACCTGGGCATATTTCCAGCTTGTCCACTCCATGTGCTACCACATGGAGTCTGAGCTAGCAATAATGTGAGGGGGATGCATATCCATCCCTTCTATTCCTCTAAGGTGTTCTAGAGTTTCATGAATACCTAAAACAGGGACTTAGGTAGTAGCTCAGGATTTTTCTCCACACCTTCTACCATTCCATTATTTTCTGTGATAGGAAATTGGAGGAGATCTTGAAATATAATTGAATATTTTCTTTTGAGTCGTGGAAGTTAGAATGGGGAGGATATCCCTCAGTAGACAATTCTTTACTGAAAATATTGAGGGTATAGAGGGTAGATTGGGGTTACATTTGCTTTTTATGGTCACCTCTGCATTTGAAATTGTTAGCTGAGTATGTGTAAGACAGATGCCTTGGAGTGTTCTTGTGCCAAATATCCACTTCCTGTACAAACAAGAACAGCACTGACCACACTGCACATGAAATGCTATCATATCTTTTATAGGTAATGGGACAGCTGAGGATCACAGAGGTGAGACAGAAGGGTCTCAGAGTTGAGATTCAAAACCAGTTCTGCCTGCTTTGAAAAGTGACCCTGCTCCGCATCCCATGAGCATGTGCCCACTATTTTCCACAGAAACAAAATCCTTGTGTAGCTTAAAATTTTATTGGCCCAGAGCTTCTGTGAACACTAATTATTCTACAACCTAATCCTACTGTTAGGCAACTAACTTAGTCATTAGCAAGCAATATGGAGGAAAAGGAGATTGAAAATGGCTCCTGCCTTTCTGACATGATTAAGAACCTATGGGTGTCTCTGAGAACACTGGAAGGACATTTTCAAAAGGATCCCACACCCTACCCAAGCCCTTGAGTAGTTTACAAAACCAAAGCTCCAGGCCCATGTCACACTATGTGCCCAGAGGTGGGCACCGAGGTCTGATGTCACCTCGTTTGTGTTAGTTTGAATAAAACAAGAGAGAGCATGCACCCATGCTTTCTTCTTCCGATCTTCCTCCTCAAGCTCGCTCTTTCTCTCCTTTTCATTCTTCTCTCTCCAGCAATCACACACACACCTCTCTCTTCTTTTGGGCCCAACACCTTCTCTGTTTATCCAAGGCACCTTTCCTTCTAAAACTCTCCTGTTCTTTAGATTCTTTATCTTTCCCTTGGGAACAGAAACCTCCTTATGCAGAGAGATGTAGAGAACACAAGTTTCTTCAATTTCCTTTCCAGTCTCAGGGAAGCTTCTCAAGATGCCGCAGTTTTCACTGTAATTATTCCTTAAAGGTGTACTATCTTTAATAAACCTATTATAAACTCTCTACTGTAACTTCTGTGTCAGCTATAAATTCTTTTACATGCCAAATACAAGTACCAAGATTTTGCTGCCAGATTTCTGGACTCATGCTCCAGATGCACCTTCCAGTGCATCTCCCTGATAGTGCTCCCACCTATTGTATTAACTGAATCTTTTAAATATAACTTCAATTTAAATTTGATATTAGTGATTTTAGAAATCAATATCTCCTACTTTTCTGATTTTTCTTACATCAAAATATAACTGGGTTAATAGTAAAATTTTTGTGGTGTCTTAGAATGGTTATAAAGACATTTTTAGCATTTATTTAATTTTTATGGATCTCTTGAATTTTTTCATTTTATTAAAAATATCAGGATGAGAACTTAGAAGATGTGGACTTTTTATTTTTTATGGCATTATCACTTCCAGCAGCATAGAGTTTTGTGAAGCATTCTTTTTCCCCTCAGAAAATATTTTATGTGTGTGGCCATCTCTTACCTCAGTATTTAGGTGAGAAATTAAAAAAAAAACAAAACACTTATTTGGGATTCTATAGTTTGCATTCTTTTCTTTTCTTTCTTTATTTAAAAAAGTATTTGAGTACATTTCTTTTACCTTTTCCTGAAGTCTCTGAATTTTGATGAAAATTCTGAAAAAAAAATAAGTTATTTAGAAGTCAGAACAAATTCAAAAATAATGAAAACAGTGACATCCAAAATCTAAACACTAAAATTTCTCTGGAATGAGGGGGAAAAACCCAAAATATTTCTTGGTACCATATATCTATGTTGTTTATTAAACAGAAGAAATGTCAATTGTCAGAGGAAAGAAAAGCCTGTTGGATGTTGTAATGAACAAAGTGAATTATTTGATTTTTTTAAAAAAGAAATTGCTAGTATAGGCTCAGTCTTTTTGTTATTATAAGAATAGTTCTACAGATATTGTCTAAGCTCAGCCTTCCATTACAGTAACTAATATTTTGATATTAGTGTGTTTCTAATTTTTTCTGTTTAATGTGTCTTTTATTATTTCCAGTTATTCAGATGTAAGTTTTGAGTAGCACCAAAAAGGGAGCTGGAAGGAAGTGAATGAATACAGATTCATAATATTATTTACCTTCTTTTTTTATAGAGGATTAAAAAATAATAGTTAAGCATTAGAGGAAAATAATGTATCTTGAATCTTATCCTAAATAAAAGTAACAATCTGAAATTCTATTCTTCTGCTATTTTCCTTGTTATTTATATTCATGTCTATCAATGTGGAAACTTGGTTTATTTATGTCTTTGCTGGTGTAAGATTGGCTGGTAACAACTTCATTAACATGAAAACCATACAAGGTTGTTAGTTGATTCACTAAATACAAAGTTTCAACCCAAAAGAAGGTTTGATTTTCTAATATGATCCATTTTAATTGACACCAAATGTTTAAAAATTTAAAAATTAAGAAAAAATTTGAATATGGGCCTTGATATGTTGCCCATGCTGGTTTCAAACTCCTGGCTCAAGTGATCCTCCTGCCTCATTGTCCCAAGTGGCTGGGATGACAAGAGTACATAACCAGACTAAAGTCCTCAACTCTTTTTTAAATTAAAAAATTTTAAGTTACTTTTTAAGAGAATCCAACTAATTTAGAAAGAACAGGCTTCAGCTGGCGTGGTCGCTTAGGCCTGTAATCCAAGTGACCTGGGACACTAAGGCAAGAGGATCTCCAGTTCAAGGCCAGATGTAGTTTACACAACTTAGTGAGACCACCCTGTCTCAAAATGAAAAAAAAAAGAGGTGGGGCACTGGGGGTTGCAGGTCATTGGTGAAGCACCCCTGGGTTCAACTCCAGAATACAAAAAAAAAAAAAAAAATTCTCAGCCAAATAAACTAGAGAATAACATTATTTCCTGTGTTAAAGAACTTATTACAGTACTTATTTAGACAGAGTATTTCTATCTTAATAAAGATATTATTAAGTTTTTACACAACTTTTTATATGAACCTGATCAGAAGCATTTCTAATAGGTCAAATATTTCATCCAAGTATAGCATCAACCACAAGTCTTAACAAATATGCATCAAACCTTTGCCACATCCATATGAGTGAGACTATTAATGAAATTCAGACTTGTATGGTAAAATCACCATGACATCCACCTACACCACAATGTGAAAGAACATGTTTTTCACTTTGTGGCTTATTTTTTGTGTATTTAGTAGAAATATGTTGGGTGAGTTTCTGGAATATAATTTGAAGGCTAGAAAATTATTTCCATTGCTAAGTGGGAACACCGAATAGAATATAACTCCATTCAAGATTTTATTCTTCATTTTGCCAAAACTTATGTTTAATACCTAATTACGTCTCTGTATGGCAGGAAATAGTCTCTTGCAAGTTGACCAAAAATGAAGCCAAGAAAAAGGAAAATTTCTCCAATTTCAGAGTTTTTTGGCAGAGGACCTGTAGTTCTCAGTATTTCTTTAATCTTAGGTTCATGGTGGGCGGACAGATTGAATTGTTTTGGCATTGTTAACTGCAGTTGGTTGCTACATAAATTCTGCAAAATGTAGTTAACTATTTGTGCCAAATTCTTATACAGGTGGACTTGCAATTAAGATAGGATAGAAAGACGGATGAACAAAAAGTATGAATTCAGGTGATGTAGAATAAATGAACTTTTAAAGTCTGCTAAAAATAAGTAGGGCCTATTTTGAGGGACCTATTTTGAACAAATATAACTATTTGTTTTGGGCATTGATGTATTTTTAATAAAACTCATAATTGTCAACTCTTTTCTCTATTTCAACACATGAAAATCATTTCAGTCTTATCAAAATGTACAAGGTCGGTATGAGTTCAGCTACAAAGGAAATTTATACAATTGTGCTTATAAATATATAAGGATTATGGTATGTGAATATAAGTTTTTCTTGAGCATTATAATGTTCATGGCTTTTCTAGAAATTAACCACTTTCTCCATGAAGGGTTCTTTTGGCTTCAGATATACTGCCAGGTTTGACATTCCTGAGAAAATTTTCATTTTTGTTCTTTTAGTGAGTTTCAGAAAATTAATATTTTGAAGGTAATATAGTTTATGCCTAGGACTATTTTAACTTCATTTGAAGTACTTCATCCTAAAATTTTATTTTCCTCATTCTTTGATATGTGTCCTTGTTTTTGTTTGTAATGATTCACTGAGAACTGGACACAAAAATCGACAAAGAGCCTAATACTCTTAATAGAAGGATGACACATATTCACATTTCTACTTCTGTGGCAGTGACTCATATTTGTCATAAACCTGGCTGTAATCAATAGGCAGGTGATGATGGGGACCAAACTGGTGCTGGTGTGAATTAAAGTCTTCAGTGTCCACCTCATGAGGAAGATTCTCGACAGTTCCATCAGCATCATCTCCACAACCTCCAGGAGTAATACTGAATTTTATTCAAGCTACATGACTATCTGGGCTCTTTATTAACATTATTTCCAATACTCACAAAACACTTGCAAATTCTATTTAATTTTTCCATTTTAGAGATAAGGAAAATTGGCACTCAGAGAAGTGAATTAATTTTCCAAAATATATTCAGCTAGAAACAGATCTTGCATTCAAATCATGCTTGTATCACCCTAAACTCATTGTGAATGTGCCATAGCACCCTGGCATCCAATCCCACTCAATCTCAGAAGCCAAGCAATGTCGGTCTGGTTAGTTCTTGGACAGGGCACTGCCTGGGAATACCAGGTGCTACAGGCTAGGGAGAAGGATCTGGCAATCCACTCCCAAAACAATCTGCCATTGAAAACCCTGTGAATAGCAGAGAAGCACTGACAATAGTGCCAGGCATGGCACAGTGTCGGGGAGTGTTTCATTCTGTCGTGTACATAATAAAATCTCTGTGAGTGGGACTTGATGGCACCTAACAACAAAAACAAGCTTATTGTACTCTATTATTAGCTCTACTTGGTGCTTGTAAGGTCTCCAAAATGTGATAACCAGGGGGCTAGGGTTTAGCTCAGTTGGTAGATCTCTTGCTATGTGTGTTCTGAGGTCCTGTGCTCGATCCCCGGGATTGCAAAAATGGGAGAAGGACCTGGCAGCCCACTCTGGAAACAATCAGCCATTGAGAACTATGACTAGCAGAGAAGCACTGACATACTGCCAGGCATGACATAGTGTCCGGAAGTGTTTCCTTCTGTGGTGCATAGAGTTGCTACGAGTCAGACCCAACCTGATAGCACCTAACAATAACAAGAGAAACTAATTGTTCATTGAAAGTTAATTCTCACAACCTTGGTATCCTGACTTAAATTTCACTGATTAGAAGGCATTTCTTTAGCACCACACCATTCCAAAATTTTTAAGTTCATCAAAATATTTATTGTCAAAACATGCTGGTGGTATGCTTTTCAAGATAATGGTATGATTTTGTTTTACTCTGACATAGAATGAAAACATATGATCAAATTAAATTTGATCACTTCATATTTCTTACCTTATTTTTCATTTGTGAAAGTCACAAATTTCAATATCAACATCCAAAATAGTTGGAGAATACATAATTATTTCATTTCTGTCTATAATAATTGGAAGGTAAAAGAACAGGTGATTCTCTATTAATGTAAACTTAGAGAAACACACATAAATCTGCCTTAAGCACTGTGTTTTGTGATTTTTGATTACCTTGGTTAAGCTATGAAGTTTTAGTTTCTAGCTCATGCTTATCTTCAACATATTTGGTGATAAGCTTTTAAGGCTTCTCAGAATCATCTCTGTCACTGTTTATTAATACAAATCTGTTACTACATTTCTACACTTTCTTTCACTGTCTAATCACATAAAACAAATTCCAATTAAAGTAAGACATTGTTGTTAGGTGCCATCCAGTTGGGTCTGACTCATAGTGACACTATATACAGCAGAACAAAACACTCCCTGACTCTGTGCCAGACACATGATCTTTTTTATCTTTAAGCCCATTGTTGTAGACACTGGGTCAATTCATCTAGTCTTCTTTTTTTTTTGTTGACCCACACCTCTTCACAACATTGATGTCCTTCTCCAGGGATTGGTCTCTGCTGACAACATGTCCAAAATACATCAGAGGCAGTCTGGTCATCCCTGCTTCTAACGAACACTCTAGTTGCACTTTTTCCAGGACAGATCTGTTGGTTCTTTTTGCAGTCCATGGTATATTCAATATTTATCTCCAGCACCATAACTGAAAGGCATCAATTCTTCTTCTGTCTCCCTTATTCAATGTACAGCTTTCAAAATCATATGAAGCAAGTGAAAATACCATGGCATGAGTCAGGGGCACCTTTGTGTTCAACATGACATCTTTACTTTTCAAAAGTAAGACATAGCCAAACATTAAGAAGTTACTGAATTTTCATAGCCACTCACCTATTTGAAATAATAAGCAGTTAGCACAATGACTTATTTAACCAGTAATATATGGTCATATATATTTTAAATCAATATTTAGAAAATTTCAAGCCTAGCATATTTAGAAGAGATGTAATCTTTGATGTTTTTTCCATGCAGGCAAGGAATGCATGTGTTCACTGTCTCAAGAAGTTTCACATATTCTAGAATGTATATATAGGCCTGTGTTCAAATCTCTATTTTGTCATTTAGTAATTCTTTATATGCAAGCACTATGAGCATCAGCTATCAATAATAAAATAAACATTAAAATACCAACTTCATGTTATTGCTGTGAGGATAAGTTGAAATAAAACAAAAAGTCAATTAAATGGGTAATATATATCAAGTACGAATTACAGCAAGTCCTCCTTAGCCATAGTTTTACTTTCTGAGGTTTCAGTAGCCTGCAGTCAATCACCTTCTAAAAGCATTAAATAGAAAATTCCAGAAAAAAACAATTAGTAAGTTTTGAATTATACATTCTGAGTACTGAGATGAAATCTCTCATTGACCCACTCCGTCCCACCCAGAACTTGAATTAGTTCTTTGTCTAGCATATACACACCTTATACTACCCACTCACTAATCACTTAGTAGCCATCTCAGTTACCAGATCAGCTGTCAGAGTTTTGCAAATGCTTGCCTTCAAGTAACCCTTGATTTACTGAACAATGGCCCCAATGTGCCAGAATAGTGATGCTGGCAATTTTATTATAGTGCATTATTATAATTGTTCTAGTAATTATAATTGTTATTAATCTCTTACCATGCTTAATTTAGAAATTAAATTTTATCATAGGCATGTCTGTACAGCAACAAACATAGCATATACAGGGTTTTGTACTATTGATAGTTTCAGGTATCCACTGGGGATCACAGATAGGTCCCCTAAAGATAAAGGGAGACCATTATATTATGAATATTCATTATTATTGATATATTACATTATTGATATTGTACATCATTTGCTAAAATAACAATAGGTTCCTTGTGACAAGGTTTCCAATACAAAGAGTATCAAAAAATGTATACCCATCTTGGGATGAAAACTTTCCATTTTGCTGTCTTAAGAATGCATCATATGTTTTTTCTGCCAAGTTCTGTCTCATGTGTACCTTGTTTGGTGGACTTCTGTGGTGAGTGTGTAAACTGTTCCAATACCATACCAGAAGCAGGAGTTGTTGCTTTGCAAGGCCTCCTGGATCTTCACTTGTGCACATCACACACAGCACGATGTGTCTCAAATTCACCACGAATGCATGCAGTTAGGTGTGTTGGAGATGATGTTGCACACTCACCCCTCCATTGTCATTTTACTTCATGATTTTTCACATTTCAAATACCACTTCAACATCAACCATGTTTCCAATATTTACTTTGACGGTCCTGCCTGTCACATCGTGGCACTATTGCATGGTAGCATTCATTTGTTTAAAGTCATTTTGTGAGCATGTTACATATTGACACCTTAATTCAATTCAATTTCAGAAAGTAATAGATAATACCTCTTAAAATGTGTATACATTTTTGTGCATCCTTGGTTTTTTTCTTGGGCAATAGTCACACTTATAACTTCCCCCTTTTTATTCCTTGAGATTTAAAAAAAATCACATAATGCCCATTTTCCAAATCTCTCAAACTAGGAAATCAGTACAGGATATAGTTGTCAGAGAAGTTCACTCAGAACTCATAGTAGAAATATGCACTGTAAATTCAGCAAAAGATAACACAAAAGCGGACTTTTGCCTTCTGCATATGTAGTTGTACACAGAAGAATGGGCACTAATGACTGTGTACACCAGTGCACACACCTGCCTTTTAATGGCTTATACAATCACTTGCATGTGAACATTGTATAAGTACATTTATCAAGCTTGGATTGATTTCAATTTCCTTTGGAAGTTATAGGGTAATTATAATGTTCAAAGGTGTACAAAATTTCCTTTTAATTTAACTGAGTCTATCTGGCATAACCATGACTCTCAAATGTTGTTGTTGTTGTTAAGTGCCATCGAGTAGGTATCCAACTCATAGCGACCCTACATACAACAGGCAAAACACTATTGTCAGTGCTTCTCTGCTGTTCATTGGGTTTTCAATGGCAGATTGATTTTTGGGAGTGGGTTGCCAGGTCCTTCTCCCAAGCCTGCAGCACCTGGTGTTCCCAGGTGGTCTCCCATCCAAGTACTAACCAGGTCTGACCCTGCTTAGCTTCCGAGATCTGACGGGATCAGATGCCACAGGGCTATGGCTGCAGGCCTGACTCTCAAATGGTTGACATATACTGCCCGTATGTACACACACAAACATATGTGTACACATATGTATATATGTGTAGAGTTGCCAGTCAAAAGTCTTTTTCTCTCTGTAATTAGTTACTGAATTCAAGTATAATGCAAGAACTGGGTAATAAAAAATATATTTACCTTTGCTTTTCTCTGAAGAACTAGATTTAGTTCATTTACTGCATTTGTAATTTGTTTGGTTTCGACATACCCCAGAACACTGCATACATTTTTAACTTCTTCAATTATATTATCCACATGTTCCTGTAGACAGTAAGATTGACATATTACTATTCATTAAAATTGAGAGGGTGCTAATTTATCTTCAAATTGCTTCTTTTTCCATGAAGAGGAAATGGAATAAACTGTGATTGTTCTCAAACAAAAAGTTCTCCAGATTCAGGTTATCCCATGACTCAAGCCACAGTTTGCATTGGCTCCAGGGTAGGACTAACAGCACTAATTTATTTCTTTTACTAACTTATTATCTAACTTAACTCTAACTTAAAAGTACTGAAATAAAATGAGAGAGAGGAAGGAGAGGGACAAGGAGGAAAAGAAAGAGGGAGAGAAAGAAAGAGGGAGAAAAGAAAGGAGAGGGTATCAAAGGTGGATTCACAACACAAAAGTATTTTAATCTTACTTATTCTAGGGCATTTTCTTAATGAAATATTATCAATAAAAAGCCATGAGTTTTACATTAATATGTAGAACACTATTTTGCATCTTTCATGGAGAAAACATACCCCTTAATACAATACATAGCCAGTACATCTAATGTGATTTTACAAACACTGAAAACTGATAGCAAAAACCTAGGGAGAATAATTAACTGATACTACAAAAGGTAAGCCTATAGACATGCCCCCCTGGCATCTGATCTCATCTTATGTCAGAATCTGAGAAGGTTTGGGCCAGGTTAGTCCCCACATGAGAGACCGCCTGGGAATACCAGGTGCTGTAGGCTGTGGAGAAGGACCCGGCAACCCACTCCCAGAACAATCAGCCATCCAAAACCCTATGGATAGCAGAGAAGCACCAACAGAGTTCTGAGCATGGTATAGTGTCTGGGAATGTCTTATCTGTTATATGTAGGGCCGTTATGAGTTTGACAAAGCCTCTAGGGCACCTAACTAGAGCAACAACAACAAAGGGCAAAATAGGGGTTCTAAAAATGTTAACAGACTTGATTAATGATCTAAAAATAAGAAGATGTAACTTAGTTGAGATATATTTTAAATCCTTCACAGATTGAGGATATGCAGCTACTCATTATTACATGAAGAAAAATCCATGTATAATGTCTATGGTATAAAAGTCAATTGTTTCATTAATGTGTGATTTCATCATGAATGTACATAGCAAATGTGATGTTGCTACCAGAAAGTCTATTCCTTTAATAAATTGAGTCAAAAAACATGCACTCTCAATAGCTAGAAAGTACAGAGTTGCACTATATCAATCCTAGAGTGCAATTCCATGTATTGTATTTAAGAATGGACTTGACAAATTGGATTTTCCCAAAGAAGAACAACCCTACTTCTAATGTATTGTTAATACGTTCACTTGGAATGGCAGCATAGGCAATGTTTTTACCTCTGTAGTCAGGTTCCATGTAGTCAAATCCTGGGTATTCTCTTTTCCAATTGACCACCATTAAAGTATTTAATGTCCATGTGCCTGTTGTTTTTGTTAGGTTCTGTCAAGATAGGTTCAACTCATGGAGACCCTATGTACAGTGGAACAAAACACTACCTAACATTGTGCCTTGCCCAGCACCATTGCCAGTGCTTCTGTGTTATTCATAGGGTATTTAATGGTTAATTATTCTGCGAGTGGGCTGCTGGGTCCTTCTCCCAAACCTGCCATACCTGGTATTCCTGGGCAATTTCTGATCCAAAGACTAACCAGGCCCCACCCCGCTTAGCTTCTGAGATCAGACAAAATCGGATGGTAGGATGGTATGGCTGCAGATTACATGTGCCTAGGTGTCCTTGTCTATAATGTGAGAATAACAATAACAGTTAACTGCAGAGCTGTTGTAAAGATTGAATGAGATAAAGTATGAGAAAGTATCTGGGAGAGGATAAAGGATAAATTTTTATATTAAATTAACTTTTAGCCATTCATGCACATTTCTGTTTATGAGAGAAATCAGACACTGCATATGCACAGATAAGCTAATCAAGTGAGAATGAAAAAGTCATAAAAAGTATGTGAGAGGCACAAAATGGTGCTATGATTTTTTTCAATCATACATTCTAAGTAGATATGTGACACAGGTAAACTTGTGAAAACCCAAGAATATTACTAATGAAAATACAAATGCTGGGTTGTCTTGGGTCACTAGGTAGCTAGTAGCTAATTTGCTCCATCTACTATAAAAGCCTTGCAGTGCATCTTATCTGATCTATTTATTTCATTTAACCTTCACAAAAATTCTACAAGACAAATATATTCATTATATCCATGAGTCATTGCAATAGAATTTGTTAAGTGGAGTACTGCAGATATAAAATTAACCTGGTGATTAATTGAATATGAAAAACCAACAGGAAACTTGGATTTAACATGAGTACAAAACTTCATATTTGGAAAACCAAGAAGGCAGGGTGGTGGTACTCATGGCAGAAAAGTGGCCAGGATGGGAAAATATGTAGGAGCATTGTGATGCATGTATTTTTGGATATACAGACTTAGAGCTGCCCAGGGGCACTGCAGGGGGATTCTAGCTCCAGCAACTGTCTGATTGGGAAACACAGATACTCTCCACATATGTATGCAAGCACAGGTATGCACACACACCTTGCATGCTCACAGAAACACTAGGTGAACATTAAAAAAGAAATGTGAATGCACAGCTTAGCCCCAAACAAAGACTGGCTAATTCTGTTGTTGTTAGGTGGTGCTGAGTCAGGTCTGACTCACAGCAACCATTATGAGGTTTTTCATGGCTGAGTGCTTTGGGAGTGAATTGCCACATCCTTCTCCCATTTTTACGGCCGGTGGTAGGGATGGAACCCAGGTCCTCAGAGAGTGCAGAGAAACACCCTACCCGCTGGGCTAAATCAATTCTCTAGTTGCTACAAATTAGAGGGAACCTGAAGCCTTAGCAGTAGCTGAAACACAGATGTGGCAATGGCCAGAGGAAAATATTAAACTGGCTTTAGGTCTTCAGTTTTGGGATTAGTGCCTTTTGCTGTCATTGGGATAGATGCTAAAATATTAGGGTTCAATCCATTGGTAGAGGCAGAGAAGGGACAGAACTGGAGCTAAAATCCTTGCATCAGCCTCAGACACTGGATAGATTGCCACCTGTAAATGGCAAGAGAAGAAAACTGATGTCTCATGACAAGTAGAGCCTGAAGAAGCCTTTCTATTTCCAGGGTCTTTATATGAGGAAAATGATTGCCTGAAAAAGTGAAACCTTTGTTGTTGTTATTTGCTGTTGTGGCATGTTAAATTACATTACCTATAGTGTGAGTTGGACTAGGGTTTTGCTCAGTTGGTAGAGTGCCACACTGCACTCTCTGAGGCCCTGGGTTCAATCTCCAGCACTGTGAAAATGGGAGAAGGATCTGGCAGCCTGCTCCCAAAACAATCCGGAAAAAACAATCAGCCATCAAGGGTCGCTATGAGTCAAGCCCGACTCAACTGCACCCAACAACAACATAGTGTGAATTTGTGTTAAAAATTGCACTAGGCTATTGTTACTATTTTGGACCTAGGCAGAAGCAAATGCAAAACTGCTGTATAGAAATACTTTCTAACTCTACTCCCCAATACACATCTATAAACACATGCATGTATGTAAACACAGACACAGACATGTAAGGGAAAAATCAGCTTAAAATTTACAATTCTGTGACAGCTGATCCCTAGTATGAGAACCTGTATAAATACAAAGGAGTAGGATTATTTCCTCCTATGTGTCTGTCAGCTTATCATGCTGTAGGGGGCTGTGTATTGCTGTGATACTTAAAGCTATCCCACCAGCATTTCAGATACCAGAAGGGCCACCCATGGTGACAGGTTTCATCTGAATTTCCAGACTAAGACAGACTAAGAAGGACCTGGCCGCCCATGCCCAAAGCAATTACTCATTGAAAATCTTATGAATAGCAGAGAATTGCTGTCAATTATAGTGCTAGAAAATGATCCTCCAGGCTGGAAGGCATTCAAAAAAGAACTAGGGAAGATTTGCCTCCTCAAAGCAGAGTCAACCTTAATGGTGGGAATGGAATAAAGTTCCTGGAACTTCCAGATGCTGATGTGGCATGACTTAAAATGAGAAGAAAGATAGTCTGCAACAGTGGACCCAAACATAAAATGACTATGTGCATGGCACAGTGTTAGGTAATGTTTAATTTTGTTGTACATAAGTTTGCTATGAGTTGGATCTAACTCAATGGCACCTAACAACAACAACAGAGATTATTTTAAGAGAAATTCAAGTTAAGTTTGGTCATTTTCACAGAGGTGGTACCTGGCAAAGAATTTAAATATGATTGTCCAGAGAGAGAATATGGATGGAGGAAGAGAAGGTGAAAACTGGACACATAATTTGTCAGCACATCTATATCTCAATGATGGAGGAGAAAGTTTTGGTCAAAATGTGGAGATCTTACCATAAGACTAAAGCTTTAAGGATATCAACATAAATGTAGTTGATGATACTAGAAAATTTTAGCTTGAAAAAAAGGAGAGGAAAAATGAGATCCGATAACCATTTTCAAGTAGTAGATGGGCTTCAGGGGAAAAAGTGATTGGAGATGATATAAGGGGCTCTGAAATAATATATCAGAATGGTTGCAAATTTAGAGAGGTTTATTTTGGCTCATTATGAGAAAAATCTTTATTAAAATTATTTGTTCAACAATTGAGTGGTTGGTCCTATGAGTAGAGCATGCCTTCACATTGCAGGTAGATAAGAAATCAGGAATGTTTAGGGGAGATTTTTGCATTGCATAGGAGCAGGGACTAAACCTTTTTTAGCTCTGATTCTTTTAGTTAATAAAACTGAAAAAAAAAGCATGTGATGCTATTTTGGGTGCTATATTTCAAGCTTGTCTTAGGAAGTATTTGATATATAATAGACTTTGAAGCAGCAGCATTCTGATATTCTAGATACTGAGCACACCTGAAATGTATTTTGACCACTGGAATAGATGGGTGACAAACTTCTCTTCTCTGTATCTTCTTGGAAGACAGGGCAGAACAAAGACAAAACAAAATAAAACTGCACTAGAGTTGCACTAGAGTTGCACTTTTGTCTGCAGCCATAGTGCCCTGGCATCTGATCTCATCAGATCCTGGAAGCCAAGCAGGGTCGGCCTGGTTAGTCCTTGGATGGGAGACCATCTGGGAATACCAGGTGTGGCAGGCTAGAGAGAAGGTCCTGGCAGCCCGCTCCTGAAACAATCTTCCATATATAGTCTACCCGAGGTTGTGGTTGGACCATTACAATAAAAAACTCCACTGGCTCCACTGCCAAATAAGTGTATCATTTAGTAATAAGCAAGCACAGAGAATTGCTGGGAGAGGCATAACAAGGAGGGACTTGTGAAAGATGAGGGTAGGGAGGAAGTGTACAAGAGGGTAAGGGGGAACCTCTATAAATAATGTACAACAAAATGCATATGTGGAAATGTCACAATGAAAACCATGTCAGAACGAATCACATTAAGATGTACATTAAAAATTTCCAATAAAAAAAAAGATGAGGGTAAAGTGGGACTACTGAGAAAAACCTGTGGGACCACAATCTTGACTAGATTGTATGAACCCTACCTGATACTAGCAATTTACCTTGGTCTTTAATATTGTTCTGCACATGATGTAGAGCATTCAATCATAAATAAGGATGCACATAAAAACACAAGATACTATAACTCATTGTTAGTAGATAAAGTCATGAATAAAACCAGCCTCTGAAATGACCCAGATGTTCGCTCTGTCAGGGACTTGTGGCTGTTGTTGTTAGGTGCCATTGAGTCGGTATCCGACTCATAGTGACTCTCATAGGGTTTTCCATGGCTGACTGTTTCGGGATTGCCTTGTGAGTGGATTGCCAGGCCCTTTTCCCATTTTTGTGGTGCTGGGAATTGAACTCGGGTCCTCAGAGACTGCAGCACAGTGCTCTACCAACTGAGCTAAATCCCAGCCTGTCAGGGACTTAGATGTCATTAATATGTTGTAGCACCTAGTGGGAAATATGGGCAATATGAAGGAGGAGACAGAAAATTTAGGTAAAGAGGTACAACTTATACAACTTATAAAATGGAAGTGATAGAAATACGAAAATGTATGGTATTAGAAGTGACGATTATCTGCCTTGGGCTTACCACTAGGTTGGACGCGGCTAAGAAAAGAATCAATGAAATTGAAGATAGTCAAGGAGTTATACTAATTGAAACACAAAGGGAAACAAAGAGTGTGTTGAGAGAGGGCAGGAATCTAGAAGAGGTCAGATCACATCTGTTCAGACAGAATCATTTATGCAATTGTAAAGATAAGAATGGGGCTGAAAGATATTTAAAGAGATAATGGCTACCATATTGAAATTTGTGAGAGACTGCTAAAATTTAGAGAGAAACTGACCACTTTAAATTCTAAAAATTTGAAGAGTTTTATGCCAACTTAAAAAATAGAATTTATAGTTAAAATACTTCCCACAAAGAAAAGCATAGAACAGGCAGTTTCACTAATGAATGAACGGACTTAAGAAGGAAAAAGTACCAAATCTACTGAAATTCTTTCAGAATGTAGAGGAAGAGGGAACTCTTCTCTATTTATTTTATGTGGCCAACATTCATTCTGCTACTAAAATCTAACAACAATATCATAAGAAAGTAAAACTATAGCCTGAAAATATTTTCAGTACATGTATCATATATCTTACAATTAACTTTTATCTAGAATATATAAGAAATTTTACAATTCAGTCACAATGGAATATACACTGTAGTTCAATCTAAAAAATGGCCAAATGATTTAAACAGGCACTTAACCAAAGAAGGTAAATATGGATGGCCATGAATCATGTGAATGTAATTCAGTATGTTTAGTCATAAAGGAAATGCAAGTTATAAACATGTGCATACCTATAATCCCAGCAGTTGGGAGTCCAAGGCAGGAAGATTGTGATTTTGATGCCAGTGTGGGCTACATAATGACTCAAATGAATAAGTAAATAAATACATACATAAATAAGGATTTTTTTACATATTTACTTGAATGGGTAAAATTAAAACATTGACAATATTAAGTATTGATAAGGACATAGAACAACATGAATTCTTGTATGCTGTGCACATATCATTTACATAAAATTCTCAAAAAAGCAATCAAGAGTAAATCTTTAGTCCAGGATCAGAGGGATTTACTAGAGAGAGGCATCTGGGCAACTTTTGGTATAGTGGAAATATTTCAGATCTTCATTCCAGTTGTGGTTACATAGGCATATATATTTTCAAAATTAGTCACACTTATGACATGGGTGCTTTTTTATGTAAATTAAACTTAATAGATATCCTTATCAATACTTAATATTGTCAGTGTTTTAATTTTACCCATTCTAGTAAATATGTAAAAAAATCCTTATTTATGTATGTATTTATTTACTTATTCATTTGAGTCATTATGTAGCCCACACTGGCATCAAAATCATAATCTTCCTGCGTTGGACTCCCAACTGCTGGGATTATAGGTATGCACATGTTTATAACTTGCATTTCCTTAATGAAGGGGAAAATATAAGCCACCAACTGGAAGAATACATTTATAACACACATAACTGAAGAAATACTAAATATATAAAGTTCTCCTATGATTCTGCCTGCAACTATACCACTGTGGCATCCAATCCTGTCAGATTTCAGAAGCTAAGCAGGGTTAGGCCTGGTTAGTACTTGGATGGGAGATTGCCTGGGAACACCAGGAGCTGTAGGCTTGGGAGAAGGGCCTGGCAACCTGCTCCTGAAAAGACAATCAGACATTAAAAATCCTATGGATAGTAGAGAAGCATGATAATAGTGTTTTGCCTATTGTACATTGGGTCACTATGAGTTAGACACTGACTTGATGGCACCTAAAAACAACAACAACCCATGACTGTATTTGGATATGATAAAGAAATGTGGGAAAATGGGCAAAAGTTTGAACTTGTAAATCATAAAAGAGTAAAGTTGGGTGTTATTTTTAAGGTAAATAATCCTGAGTTTATTAATTGTTGTTGTTGTTAGGTGCTGTCAAGTTGGTATCCGACTCATAGCGACCCTCAGGGTTTTCAATGGCTGACTGTTTCGGGATTGCCTTGGGAGTGGGTTGCCAGGCCCTTCTCCCATTTTTGCAGTGCTGGGAATTGAACTCGGGACCTGAGAGACTGCAGTGCAGTGCTCTACCAACTGAGCTAAAATTAAAACCAATCATCATTACATCTACCGCATATGACAAATGTTTAAAATATTGTATTATACCACATATTGGTAGAAAAATGGAGGAATAGGAATACTCATATATTGTTAAATGTGCAGCAGCTTACCAGAAAACTGGTATTAACTTATAAATCTATAACCCTGGGTATGTACGTAGAACCCCCCAAATGCATACCAACAATAGAATATATAAATAAATTGAAGTCCATTCTTCTATTGGTGTACTACACAACCATGAAAATGAACAAATGGCAACTATATGGAACAAGACATGTAAATATCACAAACAATGTTAAATTAAATATACAGGGACCAAAAAGTACACATAGTTAGATTTCATTCATGTAGAAATAAAAAGGACACAGAAACATAAAATTACTAATGAGTACATTCTGTGGTGATGATAAAGACAAACTATAAAATATTTTCTACCTTTAGAGGGAGAAATGAAGTGGCACACAAGCAGATCCTATGATATTGGAAATGTTTTGTTCATTAACCCATTGTTGAGTATTAGTGCCTGATGTATCATTACTCTTTAATTTGTGATACATATATCTTTCCTTCATGTATTACATAATTTGCTGCAAAAATTCCAAATGTAATGTTAGATTATGTTATTCCTTTCCACAAAACTCTCTAGTATTTTCTATCACACTAGGAACAGGCATTGCTGAGTGTTGATTATCTTTCATTTTGAAGACTGATTTACTTCTCATTTTTTATACTTCTTCAGTCTGTGAATGTTCTATACATAATAGGCTTGACTTTTAGTCATTTCAATTTGCCCTATATTTCTGCTAATGTATGTTTCATTTCTGCAATTGTGCTTTATTTTCCTGTGATCTGATCTTATCTCCTTGACTTCTCATTTTGTGACCTTCTGACTAGTCCTTGATACCTGTTCATTTTATCCTATTTTCTTCTTACACATTTTCACTCCTTTCCCACCCTTCCTTTTATTCTAGTCTGAATGCAAATCACTTATGTGGCATTATTCCTCTGGATCTTATACAATCCTCTACTTTAGTGACAGTAATAAAAATAGCAGCAGTAGTAGCAGTGAAGCAACATCTACACTTACTTTTTTTGACCATTTTCTTTCAGTCACTCTGCTATATTGAACACATTACATTAACTGATTTATTCATCACTAAAAATATCATTATGTTATATTCTATTATCCTTACTCTAATGATGAATAATATGAACTTTAGGAAGGTTGAGTAAAAATGTTCATAGTGGTGGAGATTGGAAAATATATCTATTTGTTTTTGAAATATCTGCTGCTAAATTTTGCCTTGAACTACTACTCCTCTTGAATTATGTTTGAAATATGAACTCCTGAAAACTTAACAATGGAATTGCTGTTACTAAATTTTAAAAAGACTAAATATGTACCATAAAAATCTTTATGTGCTCCTTTTATTTCAACTCATAAATAGAATTTCCTACTTCTTTCTAGATGAGTACAGTTGGATTGTGGTTTGGTGAGAAGGGCAAGTGTGAAATAAGTATTATTCTTCCTCCCATCCCTGAGCCCCCCACATGTCTGTCAGTTTGCCGCACTGTGGGGGCTTGTGTGTTGTGATGAGGCTGAGAGCTCTGCCACTGTAAGCTCGAACATGAGCAAGGTTACCCAACGTGGACAGGTTTTCAGCTGAGCTTCCAGACTAAGACAGACTAGGGAGTAGGACCTGGCGAGCCACTCCCAAAACAACTAGCCATTGAAAACCCTATGAATGGCAAAGAGACACTGTCAGATATAGTGCTGGAAAAAGCAAAAGGAAGACATGATGAAGTTAAGGAACTAAATAGAAAATTTCAGAAGGCAGCTCGAGAAGACAAAAACAAATATTATAATGACATGTGCAAGGAGCTGGAGGCAGAAACCAAAAGGGAAGAACACGCTCTGTGTTTCTCAAGCTGAAGGAAGTGAAGAAAAAATTCAAGCCTCGA
>VMDO01024385.1:0-29837 GCA_007922755.1 Pedetes capensis
AGCAAATCATACTTTTTCTTCATATAATTAAAATTGAGTAGCATTTAAAATGAAAAAGTAGAGATCTATATTTCATGGATATCTAAGATATATAATAGAATTTATTTTAAATAAACTTTATGATGCAATATTTGATAATAAATTATCTAAAGTACTATCATTTAAAATTATTCCTATATAATATAATTGTATTACAGTTCTCCAGAGAAACAGAATCAGTATGGGATATATGTGCACACACACACACACACACACACACACACACACACACACACAGAGTTGTCCTTTTGCATGAATAGAGGATTGGTCCCAGGACCTCTAACAGAAATGAAAATTTGAAGATGCTCAAGTCTTTATACAAAATAACATAGTATTTTCATATAACATACACACATCCTCCTGAATACTTTAATTCATATCTAAATTACTTAAAATACTTAATGCATGGCAAATTCTATATAAATAGTTGTTATACAGTATTGTCAGATTTGTAGCATCAATACAAAATCCATTAGAGATTGGTGATTTATCAATAACATTTTTGTTTCTAATATTTTCCATTTCCAATTTGTTCTTAAAATACATAAAATTTAGATGTGTTTTAAAATAATAAGGTATGCCTAGAATAAATATTTCTATTACTGGTCATATAGTTGCATTCAGTAGTTGAGACCCTTCTCCTGTACGAAAACCTACATCTAACCAAATTCAAATTTACTACATGTTTTTCCTTTTCCTTTATCTTTCCTATTTTTATATGTATTGGCTTTTTGAAACAGGTTAATACTATGTAGCCCAGGCTGGCCTCAAACTCACTGCACAGCCCAGGTTGGGCACGAACTCACAATCCTCCTACCTCAGCCTCCCCAGTGTTGGACTTACAAGTTTGTGCCATCATGCCCTGTTGTGCTTATTCTAATACAGAAAAAAAGTTATTTAAGTGGTACTTAAGCAGTTAAAAGAAATGAGCTCCAGAGTTGGACCCAACTGGACAGCACCTAACAACAACAATTAGCAACTTAAGGCTTTGAAAATTTTAGATAAAGTATAATATTTTAGAAATGAGTTATAGACATATATTCCCCTTCCTTCCCTACACACACACACACACACACACACACACACACACACACACACACACACTCACAGAGTACTAATTGTACTCCATTAAATAATTCAAGTTTTCACAATAATAAAAATTATCTTCCTTTTCTGGAATATACTCTTTCCAATTCAACTGAGGAATAAAATTATATTTTGTAAATTTATAGAAAGCACAAAAACATGCTTATTTATAAGGAAGATAGGAAAAATTATCATTGAATATTTATAGAAAAAAGATTCTTCACACTTCAACAGGTTTTTTTTCCTAGTAGGGTGGTTGTTGTTAGTTTCCTTTCTTTATTTACTCTAACAAGGCATATTCAATTTTCTCTCCCACTCAGAAGAAAATACACAGCATTGTGATTACTTAAAACATAATAGAGTAATTAGATAGAAAAGGTGCACAGAATTTTTATAGAGCTCTCACTTGGTAGTGTGAACATGTTCAAGGTTGCTTTGCATTGGCTAAATTCCAATCACTGCAGCAGCATCTGTTACTAACCAGGTTTATCTATCCTTTGAATTCAAATTGCATAACAGAGCATAATTATGTAGGATTTGGGGTAAATATTTTATATTTTTTCTACTGGACAAGAAACGGCACTAAACATGTCAAAACAACAAATTGGGAAAGAAAGATATAATTTGAAACAGAATGAAAAGCTTTTGATCTATATTCTTTGCATTTTTGTATTAAGTCAAAAGGATGAAAATGAGGAAATTTTGCACAGCTCTCAGCATGTCATAGCCAGCACGGCATGCTTGAAATGTGATCTTTGTTTCAGCTTGGCCACCCAGAGAGGTAGACATGAATAAGAGATGTCTTTATACAGTGTGTGCTATTTAACAGAGACACCTCTTGACAAAGGCTTTTGCAAACAAAACCATGAAAAGTTTTGTGTTCCAAAGGTTTTGCTTTGCTTTACATTAGTAGTTGAGGTCAGAAAATAGGATAAGGTACCTAGCTCCTGTCAGTGACTTGAGGGAATTGAAGGAATTGGTTTGCTCAGACGTAAGACCTATAGAGCCTTTTATTTCCCAAGCAAGACCATAACTAGAAAAAATATTTTTAATTTATTTTAACTTATTTATTTTATAATTTTTTGTGGGGGTACATATTAATAAGCCTTTTGCTATAGCCGTTGAAAACCCTATGAGGGTCGCTATGAGTCAGATACCGACTCGGCGGCACCTAACAACAACAACAACATATCCATTATGCAACGATTACATCATAAAAATTATTTTTTAAAAAGAAAATAATATTTTGATTTGGAGTTGTGATGGCAAATTTCAAGTCTACTGATCAGCCAGTGAATTAGATTTTTCATCCCATTTAAAACTCTATACTTTTCTGTAATTATTGGGTGTAAATTTCATCAATATTCAGAGAGGTAGAGTTAACATACCTCAGAGAATGCAGTATATATTTTTGCAGTGAGGAGAAAGAAAACACTATAGATATTTGGTCTGTTATTCTTAGACTTTATTGTATTGTCTTTGCTAAAGTAGTGGCACATTCTTACATCCTAACACATATTTAGTTTTATGTGAACAATCCTCAAACCAAATTATCAACAAGATTAAATGTGAATTTGTCAGAATGACTTATAATTTTTGATAGACTAAAGTAAGAAATTTTCTATGACCAGAGCCAATTTTAATGCAAGCACATAAATAAAACATGCTAGTTTTGTGTGAAATTCAAGGTTGTCTAAATCAAATGTTTAGTTTAATGCCCCTTTGTCATGCAAATCTACTGGGATGCTATTTAAAGAACAGATTTCTAGACATTACCTTAGACCTACTGAGTCAGAATTTCCAAGGAAGGGATCTAAAGTTTTAAAGTTTTAAATAAGCTGTTTAGAAAGCACTGTTATAACAAAAATGAGATTGTGCCAAGAAAAGATTTTATGATAAAGGGGGAAAAGGGCATGTAACTTTTTGTTCAAGGCAAGACACTCTGAGAGAGAAAGGTGGTGCTATTAAAAATTATGACAGAACAATCACAAATGGGGTTGTTCTGGGCAAAAGAAAATCCTTTGTCAATCTAATATTACTACGCATTAGCATTATTACTTTTTTGAAAATAAGTTTTATTTTTTTTTGTTTAGAACAGTGTTATGCTAACAGAGAAATTGAGGGAAGAGGATGTAGCTCAGTGGTAGAACACTCGCCTAGCATGTGTGAGGCACCGGGTTTGATCCCCAGCATTGCAGAAAGCAAACAAACAAGCTGGGAGAAATTGAAGAGAAAAAACAGAGTTACCATATATTCTTTGTCATCAGCATACAGCTTCCCCCACTATGGGCATCTGCCACCACAATGGTGCATCTGTTGACAAATTATTATCACCCAAAGTGCATGGTTTTCATTAGAGTTTATTGTTGCTGTTGTATATTCTATAGGTTTCAACAAATTACATTCCATGGGTTTTAACAACCATTGCCATGTCGTATAGAACAGTTTTACTTTCCTAAAAATCCTTTGTGCTCCACTTATTCATCTTTTCTTTCCTCCTTACTCCTGGAAATTAATATTTTACTGTATATTGTTTTATCTTTTCCTGAATATCGTAGAATTCAGGTTTCTGGTTTCTTTCTCTTAGAATATGCACTTAAGTTTCTCCCATGCATTTTCATAGCTTGATAGCACATTTCTTTTTAGAAGTAATACGTGATTATCTGGAGGTACCACAGTTTATGTATATTTTTATCTAGTACAGAACATCTTGGATGCATCCAAGTTTGGCAACTATGAATAAAGCAGCTATAAACATGCACAATGCAAGTTTTTGTGTGGACATAAAATTTCAGTGCATTTGGGTAAATAACAAGCAGTACGATTGCTGGGTTGTATGGTAAGAGTATATTTGGTTTTGTAAGAAACTGCCAAACTATCCTCCAAAGTGACTACTATTTTGCATTCTTATCAGCAGTAGTTGAGAATTCCTGTTGCTCCATATTCTCACCAGTATTTGGTATTGTCATTGTTTGGATTTTGGTCATTCTAATAGGTGTAGTGGTGTCTCATTTGTTCTAATTTGTAATTCTCCAATGACATATGATGCTGAAAATCTTTTTATATGCTTACTTGCCACCTGAGTATCTTCTTCAATAAGAGGCCTGTTCAGGCCTTTTGTCCATTTTTTAATTAGATTGTTTCTTTTTTTATTACTCAGTTTTAAGGATTCGTTGCATGGTATATTTTGAATAATACTTCTTTATCAGATGTAGCTTTTTGTCCTCAAATGTTTTCTCATAATCTATGGCTTGTTTTCTCATACTCTTGACATTGTTTCACAGAGAAGAAGTTTTTAACTTTAATTTTTCAAGCTTCATAAGGTAGATGCTTAGATTATTGATTTTAGATGGATCTCTTTTCTAGCATAGGTATTCAGTGCTATCATTTTCTCTCTAAGCACTGCTTTCACTGCAACTCACAAAGTTTGGTAAGTTGTATTTTCATTTTCATTTAGTTCAAACTAATTTTAAATCTCTTGAGATTTCTTCTTAGATCATAAATTATTTAGAAGTATGCTGTTTAATCTCCAAGAATTTCAATATTTCCCAGTCATCTTATCTTTCTGTAATTGATTTTTAAATCAATCCCATTGTATGCCCTCCCCATAACTGGTTTCTTTGGGAGTTTTTTTTTTTTTTTTTTCTCTTAGACCTGTCCACAGCAAGCCTCCAACATTTCATGAATTTCAATCCAAGTATTCCTACCTAGGCACTGGTCACTGAGGAATTTTTGCTCATAGGTTTCTCTGGTAAATTGTGATTCTGTCTGCCTGCCTCTCCAAATCAGGGGGCAGGAGGCAGCATACAGAGGTTTGACCTATGACCTAACCTCGCCAAGGTGCTAAGAAGAGTTGTTTGATTATCAGTTTGGCCAGTTTTTTACTTGTTGTTAAGGTAGAGTGTGGAATTCTAAGCTCCAGACCAGAAACCAGAATTCTAGGTATTAATTTGTTTCCATTTTCTAAGAACTTTCAAGTGGAATCTTTGGTTAAGTCTATTCTTCTATACTATGAATTGAGCTGAAACATTTTACCCAGTGCTTACTATCTCAAGAAAGAGAAGTTACTAGAAAGTATAGATCCTGCTTATATATAGTAAAGGGTAGCTTGTAAAACTATAAAATAGAGTACTCTCTACTACAGCATTATAGATTTTATGGATAAATCTCTTGCAGTCTCCAGAGGTTTTACAAATGATCCACAGGTGTAGCTGGTTTGAGGAAACAGATGTGTTTTTGAAGACTTGTGTGCAAATTGAATTTTTGTTAATTGAATCTTATTTAGAATTCATTTTTGGAGAGCTAGCTATTTAAATTAGCCCTTTGGTGAATTCTTTTTTAAAATGAATAATTGCTCCCAAATTTATCATTTTTTTAAAAATGCAAATTTTCATATGTGGCACTTTCTTAAAGCTATCTACCAATTCTAGGCCTGTGTAGGGAACACAATATATTTGTGGTTCTTGGTAACAATACAACTCATTCTCTATAATTAAAAAAATGCTGCATATAAATAACAATATATCCTATAGGCAGTGTGTTATGTTTGGAAACAGAAGTAGACTTTAATTATGGACTTGAAAAATAGCAGCAATTTGAAAGAGTGTAAATAAACTGCATGTTCAGTCAGCATTGACTAACATAATATTAATAATACAGATTCAAATGACACATCCCTGGTTATTCTGACTCCATAGGTCAATGGTGGAGCCCATGTGTATGTTTTTAACAAACATTCTGTACCATCTAATATGGTACTCACTAGACAGAACCTAATGACAAACATCAAGCTGCCTGTGGTTATTTAAATATAAATTAATTAAAATCAATATAAATTCTGTTCTCCGTGGCACTAGTCACATTTCAAGTGCTCAATAGTCACATGTTGCTAGTGACTACCATATTGGGTAGCACAGATTATAAAATATTTCAGTCACCTTGAAATGCTCTAATCAATGACACTGTAGTAATTCTAATAGCAAGTAATATTGGGAAACATTAGTAGAATTACAAGACAATTCCACTCAGAGAGAGGACCCTGAGGTTTTGATTTCACCAGAGAAGTAACTTTGTATGGTAGAAGTTTATCTGTTGGTATAGCTGCCATCAGCCAACATTGTAATGAAAATTAAAAAGGTCTTGCCTCTTTTTCATCATTAGCTTTCATCATATGAATAATAATTTCGTGTTTCTGCCTTATAGGTATGACTATTAAATGAAAAGAGGGTTTCATAGATCACAAATGAACCAGTTTCGTTACTTGAGAGGCACACCTTAAAAACTGCATAAGCAGCCATATATTTTCTGTAGAAGGTACAAATAGAATTGATAATTTCCAAGTCAAGTAATAAATTTCAGCTGGTGATATTTTCCTAGGGTAAATTTAGTAGAAGGCAGGAAATGTGTTATTAGATTCATATGTTGTATTAAAAATATTATAAAGCCTCAGAAAGTGCTGGACACTTACTGCTCAGAAAATCTTTAGTACATAGAGAGACCTAGTATCATTTCCTTCTTTTTATTACAAATAAGTAAATAAAACATAAGGGCCCCTAATCTAAGTGCTCTGTGCCTCAGTTTCTCTATCTACCCATAAGATAGGGGCAATAATAATTTCCATTTGATTGGCAGTAAATGGAAATAAGACAGTAACATAGAAAATACTGGAACAGACCTGCCTACACACATCGAGCAAGGGCTTGATAATTTTCAGCCATTACTATTGTTATTCTCATGATCAACACACAGTCATGCCCCTGAGGCTATATCTGGTCTTGCCAACATTTTAGTTCTTTTGTCTGTATCATGTTGTTTCAAATTGTACTCATCCATGTTCCATAATGTTAATACACTCACTCAGAGTGATATTGGCTATTTCTGGCAAAATAGAACCTACTCGGAAAATTCATTTTTGTCTATACTTTTTGTTCTTCACATTAGTCATCTGAAATCTTCAGATAACCTGAGAAACCTGGGTCTCTAGGAAAGGACCAGGCCTTGAGGCTCTGAAGGAATTTGCAAGTGATCAAAAAAGTAAAAAGCATTTTTATTTATATTAATCTGTTTTGGAAATATATATATATACATATAAACATATATACATATATATATATATATATATATATATATGGCTGTTATTTACAGGAAATATCTAGATATGAAATGGCAAAACATCACTTTTTACTTTCAAATGGTAGTACTATAGACTAAATGTCACTTTCTTGGTTCAAGTGTTTACCAGACATTTCAGTGTTTCTGACAAGGATTACATTTTCAGTATGGTTATCCTTTGAGTTGTTTTCCAAGCCTTCAGCCAGTAGTTGGTCTTGTACTTGCATGCTATGATCATCTTTCTTTGGTGAGGTCAGTGATTCTGACAGGCTGTGTATTTTTCACTGTATAGTATATAAATTTACACAGCACTATATCTGACTGGAAAGAAGTATCATGTGTTGTTATGGTTTTCACAGGTAAACCTTTATGAAGAGCCAAACTCTTTGAGCCAAGACTGGCTCAGAGCCCACCAGGTTTCCAGTAAAATGAATCAAAAACCAAAGGAAAATAACCATACTATAAAGTAGATTGTAATTTGGTCATCTTTTTTTTTTATCCAACTCTCATACTCAAAATACATTTAAAGATCAGATAACTCAAAGCAGTATGTTCTAAATAGCCTCCAAGAAACTATTTTATAAAATATATAAAAGATTGCTATGTTTCCAATATTTCTCATCTCCTATCAAGTCACAACTAAAATCTTGGATTTTTGCATGTTCTCTGGGAGCCACCTCCCACTCATCACTTAGCTGATCTCAAGGTCGCCTTTCCCACCCAGCTCACCCACTGCATGGGCTTTCCATACTGCTTTTTATGCCTTCCCTTCTATTCCTTCACAAAGCGTACATTTCATTGCATTTTCTGCTAAGGGCTTAATGCCTCCTTTGTCCCAGCCAATTACTGAAGAAGCAAGTCAACTGGAGAGGTGAGAGATAGAAGACACAAAGCTTTTTTCCTAAGCCTTCCTCTAGCGCCCTGACTACTTTTACCAATAATTGCCTAGTTGGAAATACCTGCTCTCGTTACTTCTTTATGAACAAGTTAGAATAGCATGCATTTGCCTTTCTAGCATGATCATGTTGCAAGCTGAAACAATAGAAAGCATTATTAAAAGGTCCCTTAAGAGGCAGTTATCAAATAAAGACCTATTTGAATTGACACTATCACCCACACTATCGGTAATCTGGGTTTAGAATGGGAATCACATGGAAGCCTGTTAATAACACAGAGTTTGGGAACCTCAGAATTAGAATGGGTAGAGCCGTGCCCTGCCTATCTGACTGTCTTCAATACATCCCAGGTGGACTTGATGGTCTATGAACAGACATTTGGGATCTCACCAGTGCCTGCCTCATAGATTCCTTCTCAGTGATGTCCTAGTAGGAGAGAAAGTGCTAGGCTGAGGAGCAATTCTTTAGTGTGCTGATACTCCCCTAGGTCAGCACAGATAATTGAAAGTTCATTCATTAATATTTGGAAAGTTTTATTTTTGAATACAACAGGCCCCAATCAAGAAAGGAAGACGGAATTCTCATCTAACAGATTTGTCCCTGTCTTAGTTTAGCAATTAAACAAAAATAGAAGAGAAGTAACACTGTTCAATGCAGTAGCAGAAAGGTCACAGCAACCAGACTGCTGATGAAAACAGGTTGTTATTGTTCTTAGCCAAACTTAGATAGCTCTCACCCTAGAATCACTTACGTAATTTTATCTTTCCTATGACTTCCCTTCAAGTCACTATGCAGCACACATTAGAGAAGTTTGACTGTATATTACACCTGCTTTGTTCTCATCCTGTAAATGTTCCCACTGTTTAAAGATGTTTTAGTCAGTTTGTTGTCACTGTGACAAAAAGGCCAGCTGCAACAAATTTATTGGGGTAGAAATTTATTGGAAGCTCATGGTTAGAAGATTTTCATCCACAGAGGTAAGACAGAGCTGAAGGCAGCAGGCAGCAGGATCCATAGCAGACAATCTCAGGGCATGGCAGATAGGATCAGGGAGCCACCAGAACCAGGGTTTGGTGTGAGGGAAGCTCCAAAGTTCCTGCCCCAGGGTACTGCTTCTGCAGAGATAGAATCTTGCCTCCCAAAGATCCATAACCTCCCAGGATAGTGCCACCAGCGGGGGACTCAATGTTCAAATACATGACATTTGCGGGGACATTGTGACCCAAATCATAACGTAAAGGTAATTTAGAAAACAAAAAAGTAAATCATGATTTTTACACAGATAAAAAAATATGACCATGAGGTTTTGAAAGAATCTGGCAGCTTTTACAACAGGTTCAGAAAATAGACAGACTTTTATATCTGGAATTTTGGAATGAATCTACAAACAGAGGCAAAGTAGCTATTGTTGGGGGGAGGTGGTTCTTCCCATCTCTAGATAAGATTCATTTCCATGTTCTTAGATAAGAATCATCTGCAATATGGCCATCAGTTCCTTACAATTTATAAAATTATAAAATGGCTCAAAGGCAGTGGAAGATTAGAACTAGATAACCCGGATCAATGTCTTCTGAACAATGCATAGATATCCATTGAAGCACACATTTTTCCCTACACTGAAGAATATATAATAACTCCCCATTGTTACTAAACTCTAACTATGTGCTTGACTTTCAAGTTTTCCTGAACCTTGCTTACTTCATACTGTCTCTCTTTTCTGTTTTCTCATATTTAAAAAAAACCCTCACTTCTAGATAACTTTGATTACATCAGTAATTTGGCATACTTATTTTGGAAATTTTGTAAAATACAAAAAAATAAAAAGAAGAGAATGAAATTCATCAATAATCCTATCACACCTGGAGGAAGATATATATCAAAACAATTGTTAAATAAAATATATGGGAGGGACTGGGCTATAGCTCAGTGGTAGAGTGCTCGCCTAGCATGTGTGAGACATCCAAGTTCAATTCACAGCACTGAAAAGAGAAAAAAAAAAAACATGGCAGGCCATTGATTTGGACTGAGCCCCTGCTCTAGGCCTCAACAGACCAAACTAAAATGGAGTTACTCATTTTGAAGTTCCACATCACCAAACAGGAACTAATTTGTTTATCTCATGTGGCAAGAAATCAGGAGAGATAATAGTCAAATCGCCATATGGGCCAGTTTTAGCCAGCATAATAAGGAAGGCTTTTGTTTTAACTCTTACAAGGAAGGTAACCTAAAATAACCTGTTGTTAACCAGTGTTTAATTATGATGTTTCCTTCATCCTCCCTTGCTTAAGTTACCTTATCAAAGCTTACAGTTCTACCATGCCCTACATAGCACCTCTCTATTTCTAGAACAGATGCCACTCAATTCATGAATTGCAAATAAAAGCCAATTACATAATTTAACTTGTTGTTGTTGTTAGGTGCTGTCGAGTCGGTATCCGACTCATAGAGACCCTCATAGCATTTTCAATAGCTGATTGTTTCGGGATTGCCTTGGGAGTAGGTTGCCAGGCCCATCTCCCACTTTTGCGGTGCTGGGGATTGAACTCGGGACCTCAGAGACTGAAGCGCAGCACTCTACCAACTGAGCTAAATCCCAGCCCACATAATTTAACTTAGTTTGTTGAAATTCTGTCTTTGTACATTATCAACGGTCAAAGAAGTTTGGACGCATTTTCACCTATTGCTTCATGGTTCTCAATGCCTAATTTGCTGTGGTTCTCCTCACCTACCAGATAAACATTCTGCCCTTGCTCTTGGCCTTGATTTTAGAAACACAGTACTGGCAAATTCAGGGTCCTCTTTCACTCACCACCTATATTTCTGCAATACATACATAATTCTTGTGCTCCATTCTAACAAAGAATGCTCACTGTTCTTGTGTGGCTACAGATCAGTGACAATCCCACAAACGTATTCATGAAGGTGTAGTTGAGCTTCTGCATAAAGACTATGAAAGATATTCAGGAAATTAAGAACTTTGATCCAGTTGGGCACAGTGGGACATGCCTGCAATCCCAGCAACTCTAGAGGCAGAGGCAGGAGGATCGCAAGTTCAAGACCAGAGGCAGTCTGCATAATTTATGGAGACCATGCTTCAAAAAATTAAAAAAAAAAAAAAAGGACTGGGGATGCAGTTCATTGGTACAGCACTTGCAAAGCAAGTTCAAGGCCATGGGTTCAACCCCCAGTACTGTAAATAAATAAATAAATAAATAAATAAATAAATAAAATAAACTTTGAACCAGGTTTCCTCCATTGGCTTTGGTAAGGGAACAGTAGGTAAATGTAGCATGAAATGTTGCAGGAGTTTTATACTAAGATGGTGCTGATGCACAGTCTTCTGTCTTTCTTACCCTAGGGTACAGGTTGCTAGTCAATGCCTTGTTCTTTAATCTTCAGAGCCAGAACTTTAAAGATGCCGTGGGCCAGAAGCTTTCCTGTACCTGCTTCTTCAAGATATTAAATGGACAAAGTGATAGTAATAAAGCTGGACAGACCACCACCCTCAAATGCAGAACATATAGATGAAACACGTGTGGCCCCCAATAGGTGCTCAGTGTTTAACAAGTTTGATGTTTTGAATCTAAAATGTCCTCTGAAGGTCATGTGCTTGAATATTTGGTTAGTGGTGCTGTATGTGGAGACTATGGAACTACGGGAGGCTTTCCTTCATAGAAGCAGCTCCCTGGGTGCAGGCCTTTCGAGGTTTTTAAACCAGAACTGTATTTCCTATCATGCTCTCTGATTCCTAATTACCAAGATGTGAGGTTCTCTGCCATGGCTTCTGCCATGCTTCTTCTGCTGCCATACCGTATGTCTGCCCGGCCTCTATAGTTGGAAATCCTCTAACTATGCACTGACTCTAAATCTCTACCCCTACAAGTTGTTTCAGTCAGTTTCTCTGTCACAGCAAAATACTGGCTAATATAGAAAATTGGCACTGGAAAGTGGGGTCATTGCTAGACAAAAACCTGACATGTGGTTCTTAGGGCATTGAACTTGTTTGAAGGAGGAGATTGAGAGAGTTTGAAGATATGAGTGAAAGACGGTCTGGAATGTTGTAAGCAGAACTTGAAGTGTGGTTCTTGTGAGCACCCAGAAGACCAAAATGTCACTGCCAATAGAAATGTAGGTGAGGATCACAGGGTTTCAGAGGAAAATGAGGGGTCTACTGGGCACTGGACTAGAGGCAGTTTGCATTACATTCTAGCAAAAGTCTTATCTGTGGTTTATCTGTGTCCTAAAGATTTGAGTGAGGCTAAATTTGAGAGCAATGGACTAATTAACTTGGTGGAAGAAATAACCCAAGGTGACAAGATATTGTGGCCATGGGATGGTGGTTGGTTGTGGCTTTAAGCTAGAATTATGATGAAAAAAATAAGCAAAAGGCACAGCAGGGAGATCTGAAAAATAAATGGCTTACAAAGGCGAAATCATGGCTTATCTAAGGTTACTAAAGACAGGGTAGGTTTGGACAAGGTGGCCATAATTGTTAAAGAGATAAGCCTCAGGAAAGAGAAGTCTCAAATTTTTTGCTGGGACTATACAAATCCTAAGGGGGCAAAACAGGAGTCAGCAGGCCACTCCTGTTGAAGGTCCTAGGGTGGGAAATGCCAGATTCATTTAAAATAGTTTCATTTGAAAAGATAGTGGCTGAAAAGTGAATGCCACTGAGATGCCCTGCTACAAAGGGCCTGCCCAGGAAATCAGTTTGTTGGCTTGGGCATACAAAGGCTCCTGCTGCAGCTGTGTTCAGAAAGGTGAAGCTACCACTTGAGCTGAAGCAAATCTCGGCATCATCTATATGGTGGTAGTTTTACAGGAGTCCAAAATGTAAGAGTTATGCGGTTAAGGAGACTGCCACAAAAGTTCCAGAGAATAGCTTGTGAGACCTTACAGTGTGTACCAGGGTTAGATGTCCTGTGGAGAGCCCCTGAAGGGCTGGTGTATGAAGCTTTGAGAGTAAAGCCTAAGTTCCAATGGAGACCCCAGGTGTGGGAGATATCATCACTGTGAAACATCTGCTGAGGGAAGCTCCTGACAACATGTGGAATCAGCCTAGAAGAGCCATGCTTACTGCAAATGGCAAGGCCAAAGGGATGGAGCTACCAATACCTATTTGAGCCCAGATAACAGCAGGTGCCAGATGATGTCACATATTCCACATGCCAAAGACAGACAGGATTTGTATGTCCAGTGGGATATTGGTCTTGCAGTGAATTGATTGTTCCTTTCTGTGCCCCTATTCTTCCATTTTGTGATGGGAGTTCTTACCCTCTGTCATTGTATGTTGGAAGTGTGTAAGCTGTATTTTGTTTTGCAGGGGCACACAGCTAAGTTTGCCTTGAGTCTCAGTGGAGCCTTTGTACATGGACATTTGACCACAGTAGAAATTATTATGACTTTGGAGACTCCTAAAGTTGGACTGAATGCATAAGCATTTTGAATTTTGCCATGACCTTTGAGGGCAAGGGACAGAGTATTACTATTTGAATTTAAATTGTAAGGTCATGGCAAAGGTCATGCTTTTGAATGTTTGGTTCTCAGTTACTGGCACTGTTAGGAGAGGCTATGAAAGTTTGGGAGCTGGGATTCTAGCTCATGGAAATATCTCCCTGGGGACAGGCCTATAGAATTTTATAGAGACATGATAATTACTGATGACTAGAATACAAAAGTTGGAAATAAAGAAGAAGGTTCAGTAGTTGGAAAATACAGCCTTGGTGACAGAAATGATGCTGGAGATCACATGAAAGAATTTTGGCGGACCAATGACATTTTCCTTGCAAATACATTTTTTCACCAACATAAACAGCAACTATACACATAGAATTTACTAGATGGAATATACAGGAAACAAACTGATTGACTACATTTGTGGTAAAAGATGATGGAAAACCTCAATATTAAAAGTCAGAACAAGATCAGGAGCTGATTATGGACCAGAACATCAACTATTCATAAACAGGCTCAAATTAAAACTGAAGAAAATTAGAATAAGTATATTACAGCCAAGATATGACCTGGAGTATATCCCACCTGAGTTCAGAAACCATCTTAAGAACAGATTTGATGCTTCAGACACTAGTGATCAAAGACCACAAGAGTTGTGGCATGACATCAAAGACATCATTCATGAGGAAAGCAAAAGATTATGTAAAAGACAGGAAAAAAGAAAAAGCTAAATTACATTTCTAAAGAGACTGAAACTTGCCCTTGAAGGCTGAGCAGCTAAAGTAAAAGGAAGACATGATGAAATTAAAGAACTAAACAGAATATTTCAAAGGGCAGCTCAAGAAGATAAAATCACATATTGTAATGACATATGCAAAGACCTGGAGATAGAAAATCAAAGGGAGGAACACACTCTGTTTTTCTCAATTTCTTAACGATTAAAGAAAAAATGCAAGCCTCGATTGGCAATAGTGAAGGATTCTGCAGAGAAAATATTAAATGATGCAGGAAATATCAAAAGAAGATGGAAGGAATATACAGAATCATTACACCAAAAAGAATTTGTGGATGATAATCCATTTCAAGAGGTTACATATGGCCAGAAACCAATGATACTGAAGGAAAAAGTGGAAGCTGCCTTGTAGGAACTAGAGAAATACAAGGCTCCAGGAATTGCTGGAATACCAATTAAGATGTTTCAACAAACAGATGCAGCACTGGAGGTGCTCACTTTAGAAAACAGGTACCAGACCAACTGACTGGAAGAGATCCATATTTGTGCCTATTACTAAGAAAGGGGATCCAATCAAATGCAGAAATTATCAAACAATATCATTAATATCTCATGCAAGTCAAACTTTGCTAAAGATCATTGAAAAGTGACTGCAGCAGTATATTGACAGGGAACCACTGGAAAATCTGGTTGGATTCAGAAGAGGGAATGTAACCAAGGACATCATTGCTAATGTTAGATGGATATTAGCTGAAATCCAGAGAATACCAGAAAGATGTCTATCTATGCTTTATTGACTATGCAAAGGCCTTTGACTATGTGGATTACAACAAATTATGGGTAACCTTACAAAGAATGTGAATACAAGAGCACTTAATTGTACTCATGAGGAATCTGCATATGGACCAAGAGGCACTCATTTGAACATAACAAGGAAACATTGCCTGTTTTAAAGTCAGGAAAGGTATGTGCCATGGCTGTATCCTTTCACCCTACCTCTTCAATCTCTATGCTGAGAAAACAATCCAAGAAACTGGACTTTATGAAGGAGAATGTGGCATCAGATTGGAAGAAGACTCCTTAACAACCTGCATTATGCAGATGAAACAGCTTTGCTTCCTGTAACTGAAAAGAATTTGAAACATTTACTGATGAAAAATCAAAGAACACAGCCTTCAGTATGGATTGCATGTCAACATCAAGAAAACAAAAATCCTTACAACTGGGTCAGTAAGCAACTTCATGACAAATGGAGGAAAGGTTGAGGTTGTCCAAGATTTTGCTTTGCTTGGTTCTACAATCAACACCCATGGAAACAACAATCAAGAAATCAAAAGATGCATTGCTTTGGGAAAAGCTATTGCAAAAGACCTCTTTAAAGTGTTGAAAAGTAAAGATGTCACATTGGAGATGAAAGTGTGCCTGACTCAAGCTATGATATTTTCAGTTGCTTCATATGTTTGTGAAAGCTGGACATTGAATAAGGGAGACAGGAAAACAATTGATGATTTTGAATTATGGTGATAGAGACAAATATTAAATACACCATGGACTGTCAACAGATCCATCCTAGTAGAAGTGTCACTGGAGTGTGCCTTGGAAGCAAGGATTGCTAGACTAAGTCTGATGTACTTTGGACATGTTGTGAGGAAGGACCAATTCCTGGAGAAGGACATCGTATTTGGATAGTGGTGGGTCAACAAAAAAGGAAGACTTTAAAGTAGAGGGATTGACACAGCATCTGCAACAATGAGCTTAAACATAAAAAAGAGCCTGTGCTGGCACAATGTCAGGGAGTGCTTTGTTCTGTTGTACTTAGGGTCACTATGAATCTGACCAAACTTGACAGTACCTAGCAACAACAACCCAGTCTTGCAGTTCTGGTCATGCTAGCTGCTTCCCGATCACCTGGATGTGAAGTTTTCTGCCAAAGGCTCCTTTGCCTGTCATATGCTGCCCTTCCTCTGTGGATGGAAATTCTCTGAATGCTCCCATTAAATCTGTACACCCATAAGTTTGTTTCAGCCAGTTTCTTGGTCACAACAACATACCAGCTGACTAATATAAGAGACTCTCTTAAAAAAAAACCATAATTTGTAGCATTTGCCTATTTCCATGGGGTAAATACTCCGACCAGAGTTGATTTTGAGTTGCTACTAAGATACCATCAAAGATGGAGTTGAGAAAAGTTTGTGCTCAGTAGATAATTGTGCTTAGTAGATGACTGGAAGGCAAAAGGAGCCAGCTATAGCAAAACATTGCTTCCTGGCTACCACCACCCACACAGGCCTGTGCATGGAGGGCACTGAGCCAGAGCCAATTTCAGAAAGAGTCATACCAACAGAAGCTGGCTTGGCAGGATCTCACCAAGTGGCCTAGAAACCTTTCGTGACTAGCCAGTCCTTAAGTCATCACATCACTCTGTCTTTCCTCTTGCTGTTTGCATTGAATCTAGGTCACCTTCTTCAGGTACTCTGACCTAACTACATGGTGAGAGAAGCCGGCCAAAGCCAGCCTCTCTCTATCACACTCACAAAATACTGCATATTTCTGATTTATATAACACACAGGTTCGATAGGGAAAGTCTACTCCAAGGGGAACTTTGTGGTCTGAGGCCCAGTGGATGTACAAAACAAGTACCAGGTTTTCAATTTTCTTTGTTAAAGGCAACATGTCATATAGCCATAGGCTTATGCAGACCCAGGAAGAGATTCTAATAAGGAGTTTTTATTTTTATAGCTTTATAAAGGTACAATTTACATACCAAATAAATTTCTCATTTAAAGTGTATAAATCAATGATTTTTAGTAAATTTAGAGTTGTACAAGCATTACTACAATCCCATATTGAGAACATTACATCATTTCAAATAGACACTACTAATCTATAAAAAGTTATTCTCCATTCCCGATACTGTCCCTCAACCATGATCCCATCCCCAGCTTTAAGCAACCACTTTCCACCACAATAGATTAGCCTAATAGGAACATTTCATATAAACAGAAGAATATAGTATGTGGCCTGTTACACCTGGATTCTTTCATTTATCACAATGTTTTAATGGATTTGCAACATTACAGCATAAATCAACACTGCTTTTTAATGCTGAATAATAATCCATTTTATGGATATACTACACTTTGTTTGGGGCTGGGATTTAGCTCAGTTGGTAGAGCACTGTGCCACAGTCTCTGAGGACCCGAGTTCAATTCCCAGTACCGCAAAAATGGGAGAAGGGCCTGGCAATCCACTCCCAAGGCAATCCCGAAACAGTCAGCCATTGAAAACCCTATGAGGGTCACTATGACTCGGATACCAACTCGACAGCACTTAATAACAACAACACTTTGTTTATCCTTTCAAAAGTTGATGAATTTTTTCTCCACCTTTTGGCTACTATGAATGATGCCACTATGAACATTGGTGTACAAATTTTTTGCTTAGACTTGTTTTTCCTTTTCCTTGGGTCCATACCTAGGAATGAAATTGTTGGATCTTAGGCTACTTTTGGATCTATCTGATTCAGGACCAAGAGAAACTCCAGGCATCTCAGAAAATAGTTCACATATCATCGTGATGATACTGCCTCATCTGTATAGGGCTCTCAGTCACCCCTTCCACTTGTCCTCTTCTCCTCTACAATCTTCTTCTTCCCTGCCATTTTCTACTGGCCATCCAATAAAGAGTTGTTATGACTCCAGAATCTCACATCTGGCACTCTTTTTAGAGTCTGCTATATTTTTACCAACTGTTATGTTCTTTGCTTTACCTTTTTTTTATCCTAAATACATTGAGCCTACTATCCCATAGGGTGGGTGGTAACAAGAACTCTTTCCTAAGGTATCTACCACAGGGCCTCTTAGATTTAAGGAGTCCTAAGGAGAATATCCCCCACATGTCTGTCAGTTTTTCATGTTGTGGGTGCTTACATGTTGCAGTGATGCTGAAAGCTATGCCACCAGTATTTCAGATAGCAGCAGGGCCACCCATGATAGACAGGTTTCAGCTGAGCTTCCAGACTAAGACAGACTAAGGAAAACGACCCAGCAGCCCATTCCTGAAACAATTAGCCATTGAAAACCCTATGAATAGCAGAGAAACACCCTCAAGTATAGTACCAGAAAATTAGCCCCCCAGGCTGGAAGGTATTCAAGAAATGACTGGGGAAGAGTTACTTCCTCAAAAGTAGAATTGTACTTAATAAGAATGGAGTAAAGCCCCTGGAGCCTCCTTTTGTTGATGTGGTATGACTCAAAATGCTTTGTTCTATTGTACACAGGGTCACCATAAGTCAGACTCAACTTGATGGCACCTAACAACAAGGGAGAAGATGGAGGAGCTACTAAAGTCGCAACTTTTGAACTTGCTTCCTCAGGGAACAGAACAATTTCTGCTGTGATTTTTACAGTCTCTGAGACAAGTGTCTGTTTTCCTATTTTTCTACTATAAAACTAATTAATTTTATTCACAATTAAAATAATAAAACTTTACAAATATAGTATACATACATTTGCATTATCCTATTTATTAACTTAAAGGGCTGGGATTTAGCTCAGTTGGTAGAGCACTGCTCTGCAGTCTATGAGGTCCCAAGCTCAATTCCCAGGACCAAAAAAAAAAAAGGGAGGGGGGCGGGGGGAAGAAGGATATCACAATCCACTCCTGAGGCAATCTGAAAACAGTCAGCCATTGTAAATCCCATGAGGGTCACTATGAGTTGGACACAACTGGACAGCACCTAATAGCAGCAACATTTGTTGACTTAATAGAACATAAGAATTTTCAATCATGAGTGATTCTTCAAAAACATAATTTCAATAGCCATATATGTACTATTCCCATGTATTCCTCTATCCTAATTTACTTCACCTTTTCTTTATTTGAGAAGCATCCAGTAATTTTCACTGTTATAATGTATGTTAAGATATATTTCATTGCCTTTCAATTTCCCTTGGCTAAATTTTTATTACTTGATTTACTGAGTCAAAGGGTGTCAATGTTTCCAAAGCTTGTAGTACTGATTCAAAACCCCTGTTTAGCTCTATATATACTCTGCTGCAGGCTGGGATTTAGCTCAGTTAGTAGAGCACTGCTCTGCAATCTCTGAGGTCCCAGGTTTGATTCCCAGCACCACAAAAATGGGAGAAGGACGAGGCAATCCCAAAACAATCAGCCACTGAAAACCCTATGAGGGTGGCTATGAGTCAGACATGACTAGACAGCACCCAACAACAACAACATACTCTGCTGCTTTCTCTGGACACTGTAGCCCCAGGATCCTCTTCTTTCTCTTAATCAATTACACATATTGCTATTACTACACAGGAATTTCATTTAATTTTCCTCTAATTATTCATTTTCTCTTGCTCTTGTGTTAGTGGTTAGACTGCAAATTCCTCAAGAATGGAAACTATGCTTTATATTTTGAGTTCTTCACAGAATTTTCTTCCAATTACATGAAAACAGGAATAATATTCTCAATTTCTCAGAAAAATAAGGGTTTCAAAGGAGAAGAAGCATTCTTTTAAACACAAGAATTATGAATTTGTTGATATTATAGCTCATTTGAGTTACTCCCTTAACCTTCTGAGTTTGATGACCTTGTTTCTTCAATTACTGGATTTGCATATTCTAATAATCCTAGACAAGCTTAGATTTTGTATTATAACCACTTCTCTAGCCTATGACCTTTTGTACTTGAATTAGTAGAATGAATCTAGCTAATCCTTCCTGCAGCTAAAACATACACTTTTCCTAACATTCTAAGTTCTTTTCATTAACCCTAAGAAAGGGTCAAAACAGTATACAATAGGATATGCCCCATGTTGAGTACAGTCCTCACTTTACTAAATAATCAAATATAATATTTTTTTCAGTGAAGCACACTAGGAAGAACAAGACCTAGAAAGTAAGAAACATGAGCTATCATCTCAACTATTCACTCAGTTTGTGAACATTAGAATGTTTATCAGTTTCCTTATCCATTGTGGTTGGCAGAATAATGATTCCTCAAAGATGTCCACCTCCTAATTTCCTGAGCCTATGATTATATTGGATTCTGTCACAAATGGAACTTGGCAAATGTGATTGAGGATTTTTTTTTTTGTACTGAGGAATTGAACCCAGGGCCTTGCTCATACCTTGCAAGTGCTTTACCACTGTACTGTACTCTCAGACTCTAATTTTTTTCTTGAGATAAGGTCTCTGTAAGTTATGCAGGCTGCCTCTAACCTCAAATTTTTGATCCTTCCTGCCTCCACTTCCCAAGCTGCTCGGATTACAGGTGAGTGTCAATATGCTGGCTACAATGAGAATCTTGAGATGAGATCATTCTGGATTATCTAGGCGGGTCTAACACAATCACAAATGGTCTTAAAAGTGGAAAAAAGAATCAGAAGAGAAGAGTCAGAGGTACATACAACTTTGTCAGCAGAGGAAGGGACCATGGGCTAAGGAATATAGGCAGTTTCTATAAGCTGGAAAATGTAAAGGTATAGATTCTCCTTTAGATCATTTGTAAAGTAACACAACACTGCCAACATCTTGATTTTAGCTAGTGAAACTCATTTCAATTGTCTGATTTACAGAACTTCTTAAGTGTTGTTTGAAGCCACTAACTTTGTGATAATTTGTGACAGCAGCAAGAGGAAACATACACTAGTAAGGGGATGGGATGAATGATATTACTTGTAGCATACCTGTCATATGCAAATTATATAATTTCACATCTCTAATCAGACTATTTTGATATGTTAGAAGAAATGAGGTTGCCATTTCACAAATATTTTCTCTATTCCTCAAACATATGAAATAGTTTTTACTATCCAAGTGTATTAAAAGGAAATAAAAGGCTATACATCTACTTTCTTGAGTGATTACTTGGTACTATTATTTAAACAACTCATTTTGCAAATGAGAAAATTGAAGCCTATGGTAGTTAAGTGGCTTGCCCAAGGTTACAAAGGTGAATACAAGATTCAAACCTAACTAGCAAGATTCCAAAAACCACGCTCTGAAGCACCTTCCTATATACTGTCTTTCAGGATTAGTGTAGTTGTATGGATGGCAGGGAAGCTTTTTATGAAAAACACGGACTGAAAACCTTATTAGGACCCCTGGCACCTACCTATTTAGGAGATTTTTAAGGTCTACAAAGTCACAATCCTACCCACTTTCTTTTTACAGGTTTTTCAGGCCAACTGAAAAACATGCATGGCATTCAGGTAGGATTCAAAATATATTCCATAGTGCTGATAAGTGGGCTTTCTCCTACCAGCCTCCTGAATTGAGTTAGCTTTTTCACCCAACAGCAGAATCAAGAAGCCAGATATTTCTCCAAGTTTCACCAATCTGATGACCACTCCTGGGTCCAGAAGTGGGAGTAAGAAGAGGCGAGATAAGAATGTTCATTCCTACTAGAAATGTATATTTCTGGTACTCACTTAACTTATTCTAGCCAAGTGTTATAATTCTCCAAGAATTCTCTTGCATTTACACATCTGGGTTTTTCTGAGCTTGGCAATTTATTTTTGCCCCAAATATGGCTTGGAGATAGATGTTCTAATTATCTGTTCAGGGGTATAAATTTTTCTTATTTATCACTGTAACATTATGTTCCTTGTTTCTCGTCTTCTCTTAGGAAATATAGATCAAAATGTCTGGGATGTCACCTTTTTCCTGAACACTGAAGCAAATAATTCTTTTCAAAACTCAGCAGTTTCAGTCACCACTATATTTTTATGGCCCATAATAACATTTGTTATTATGTGTATTAAGATAAGGATAATCAAACCTATGCCTCCAGTAATAAACTGATTGGCACAAGAGTCAGGATTTTTTAAATATGTCATGCTCAGCATGCCTATATTTAAAGCTATATTTCTCCCTGGCTTTCACTTCTGAAAGCCATTGTTAATGAACAAAATACACCTGCCACAGGAAACATGTGGAACTGTTTACATACATAACACTCCTAGACATGATTTTGGCCAAACCCATTCTCTGCTTCTAGACTCCATAGAATATTTTCCAGGATGATGAAACTCACCAATTCAAGTAACTGGTTATTTACTTGAAACAAAACACCATGTTAGAAGAAATGAGGTTGCCATTTCACAAATATTTTCTCTATTCCTCAAACATATGAAATAGTTTTTAATACCCAAGTGTATTAAAGGTCATTCCCTGAAAACCAACTTGACTCATCAGTTTTCTTATATCTCAGAAAATCTATTTATTGCCCATTACCAACCTTTTATGAATTTCCCCCACGTTCTCTACCTATAATACTTGCATGGTTGCTAGTTGTTAACAATGGTTTTGTGTGTGTGTGTGTGTGTGTGTGTGTGGTACTGGGGGTTGAACCCAGGGCCTTGCACTTGCATGCTCTGCAAGTACTGGACCACTGAGCTGCACCCCCAGCCCATTTTTTCACTTTTTGAGACAGGGTCTCGATAAATTATGCAGACTGCCTCTCGTCTCGAACTTGCAATCCTCCTACCTCTGCCTCCCAAACCACTGGGATTACAGGCGTGTGCCACCGAGCCTGGCCTGGCTCTGTTAACAATGTTTTTAAAAGAATATGTATGTAAGAACAGATTTAACTTTCTTAATTGTGCATTCATTTCAACTCTCATTGGCAGCACTTGTCTGTTTTCTTGTTTTAATTGGAAATTTTTAATGTGTTTCATTCTGACATGTATTTCATTGTGACATTTCTGTATTGTGTTTCATTGTACATTGCTCACATAACTTCCCCCTTACCCGCTTGTGCCCCTCCCCCCCATATCCTCCCACCAATGGCCTCCCTTCTACTTGCATGTCTTTTTGTGGGGATATTTTTTAATACGCTTGCATCCCAATTACGATTTAAGTCCAAACATTTTTCCAAAGTGATCTATCTTTTTACATTGTCAGCAGTATTACATGAATAATCTAGCCCTTTTGCATTATTGCCATCCTTTGGTATTGTGGGTTGTATTATTATTATTTACTGAGCTATTAAAGTTGGGCTGTTTACTTTGAGATTGACCTCTCTCTCATTCCTCCCTGCTCCTTGATCCTCTGCCCCTTCCCATCTTCTCCCATCATGGCATCCTTTTGCTAGATCCCTCCCTCTTTCTTTCCACTCCTTAAATTGTCCCTTCTAGGCTGAGTTTAATTGAGCTTTTGATTATGTTTCAATTTATGTATAGGATTTTTCCCTTCCTTTAAGTTTGATTCAGGTCCCACATGTGAGCAAGAACATATGGTATTTCTCTTTTTGGACTTGTGTTTGTTCACTTAAGATGATGTTCTCCAGTTCCATCCATTTTGCTTCGAATGATATTATTTCATTGTTTTAAATTGCTGAATAGTATTCCATTATGTATATGTACCATAATTTTTTAAACATTCTTCTTTTGACTGGCACTTTGGTTGATTCCATATCCTTGCTATTGTGAAAAGTGCTGCATTGAACATGGAGATGCAGGTGTCTCTGTGGTATGATGCTTCATCTCTCTATGGGTATATTCCCAATAGTGTTATAGCTGCATCATATAGTAGATCTATTTTTAGCTTTCTAAGGTGTCTCCATATTGATTTCCAAAGTGGTTGAATCAATTTATAACTTCACCAGCAGTGTAAGAGTGTACCCTTTTCTCCACAGCCTTGCCAGCATTTGTTGTATTTTTTATCTTGGCCATTTTTACTAGAGTAAGGTGGAATCTCAGCATTGTTTTCATTTGCATTTCCCTAATGGCTAGAGATATTGAGCATTTTTTCATGCGTTTCATGGCTTTACAAGCCTCTTCATTTGAGAACTGTCTGTTCAGTTCCTTTGCCCATTTGTGTATTGGGTTATTTGTTTTCTTGGGTATTGCTTTCTTGAGTTCTTTATAAATTCTAGAGAATAGAAGATCCAAAGATACATCAATGTATCCATAACCACATGATTTTTGACAAGGGAGCAAAGCAGGTAAATTGGGGAAAGGGTAGCCTTTTCAATAAATGGTGCTGGGAAACATGGATATCCACTTGCAGAAAAATGAAAGCTGACTGCATCTCTCAATATGCATGAGCGCTAACTCAAAATGGATAAAAGACCTCAACATAAAACCAGAAGCTTTAAAATTAATAGAAGAGAGGGTAGGCAATATGCTCCAACGTTTGGTATAGGAAAGCATTTCCTTAATAGGACTCCAATTGCTCAAGAAATCGCAACAAGAATAGATAAATGGGATTGCATGAAATTAACAAGCTTCTGTACAGCAAAGGAAACAGTCAACAGAGCCAAGGAAATCCCCACTGAATGGGGAACAATCTTTACATCCTATACATCAGACAGAGGACTAATTTCTAAAATTTATAAAGAACTCAAGAAAGCAATGCCCAAGATCAATCCAGGTGAGCCTTATAGTGAAGGCTGATTTTAAGCAATTTTTTCTTGATTAAATTAGATTTACTGTGGTCAAAGGATCCTATAATCTCCCTACTTGTTCTTCAGGGCAAGGATTTAGCTCAGTTGGTAGACTGTGGTAGAGCACCACTCTGCAGTCTCTGAGGTCCCTGGTTCAATTCTCAGCACCACAAGCATGGGAGAAGGAGGTGGCAGTTCATTCCCAAGGTAATCCCAAAACAATCAGCCATTGAAAACCCTATGAGGATCACTATGAGTTGGACAGATCTCAAGGGCACCTAATAACAAAAATTCATTCTCTATATAAAGCCTTAGAATCTCATTGAACAGAGAAGTGTACTAGAAGTCAAGAAAATAGATTCTTATTCCTGTTAACAGTAGGACTATGACTGATTTTAGCTGTAATATCGAGGGAAACACTCTCCTAAGTAATATGCCCTAGATGGCTTGGATCTCCTCCACTGGAAAACACTGCAGTAGGTAAGCACAATTCATTTATGAATGAAAAGTAATCTTTTCCATTACCAGAATGTCTGAACAATTATTCTACATAAATTATTGGATGCTATATTTGCTAAATATAGCACATAATACAGATGATGGAAAATGCAGAATTTATTTAGCCCACATCCATACTGACACTAATGCATTGGTCATATTTAAATGTTTCCCTAACACAATTGTCCTATGATAAACAAAATATATAAATTATATCAGTTTCTTTTGGGTGCTGTGCTTCTTATTAGGCTTGTTGGATTTTCTTTTTCTTATTTCAGTATTTCACACACCTTGAGTCTGCAAATATTGTATTTGTGTGCTCTCTGTTCATGCCTTTACATCATGTCTTATTTTTTAAACAAAACAATTAGACATTTTTAATGAGAAATACACAATTTTACCAGGTAAGGGTAGTATGAACATATGTAACACTCTTGAATGTGTTAATTTTGTGTCTTTTGTAAATCATTCATCAGTTTCTGAATTCAATGTCTGCCAAAGTAACCTACATGCTACTAGTGAGGAAAATTGGACACTGAGATTTCTAATTTAGTCTTTTTGACAGGTGAAATCACATGTATCCAAAAATTGCTAGTACTTACTCAGCTGTAACTGGAGATGAGACCAGGGAGCTTTTCTTGCCAAAACTGGCATTCATTTGCTTCAAGGATTTTTCTCTCACTTCTCTTTCTCCTGGCTTACAATAGATAGCCTAGTTGTTTTAGATGGATTACACCTGTTTCTGAGCAAATCAAATATACTTGCAGCCATCCCAACATACATGTGAAATTTGTGAGCTGCCAAGAAATGTACTGTTTTCCAGAAAGTGTAAATCTCTAAGGCATAGTTGGACAGTCCCTGTCTTCTTACTCTTAGCCATGCACAGAGCTGCTCTCTTATGTTTGTTTTATTTTGTCTGTGGCTTGATGAATTGATCTCTCCATTAGGCTAACAACCTAAGGCTGGGGTACACCATTCCTCCAACCCCCAACTCTGTATCCTAGTTCTCAGCCAGTGAATCCTGGGAGAAGTTTGCCCTTTTTCTCCCCACTCACTCCACATGTGTGTTGGGGATTTTTAAAATAATATTTCCCAGCTAGGGTCCCTCATGATAGCTTGAGGGGCTGACCCCTAGTTGACCCCAGGGCTCATCTCACTCACTCAAAACAGCCCCTCCCATCGAGTGAGCAAAGATGGCCCCCGGCCAACTTGACCAGCCTCAACCACCATAATTTTGATTGGCTCCCCTCTCCACCTTGCAGGTAATAACTGTCTCCACTTGGCAGTTATGTCCGTTTGCCCCCTGTACCTGCCAGCTGTGTGCCCCGATTGGCTGAACCCCACCATGTGACCACTGCAGGGCACGATAAAAGGAGGGCTCATGGGCCCCATATCACCCCTTTGATCCTGACCTCTCTGACCATCTCCTGAACCTCATCACCTGGACCAGCGCTCCCTACTCCAGCAAGACCATCTAGCAAACCGGCGAGATCAAGCCCAGGGGCCCCGAAGAGCCGAAGGCATCTAGCAAGCCAGGAAGAGCCTCCCAACTCCTCCCATCCCTGGGAAGGAGGGGGGTAAAGAAGGCGAGCCGCGAGAGTCAAGACCATCAGACCTCCACGGAACACCAGCGGCTGTGGCTGTGCCTTTAAGGCTGAGCTGTACCAGCACTTAGCCTGCAGCATTCCATGCTGCAGGCATAGAGCCAACACTTAAAGGGATAGAGCCTTGCTCTATAGGGGCTGCCTGCTCCTTGCTCTCCATAAGGGGAGCACCCCAATAAACCTTCCCTGTTCTTCTCCAACCATCTGAAGGTCTCCCGAGGTCCTTCTTTCCCGAAACCGATCACATGTTTATGTTGAGGGTTTGGCCCTAACTTTAGCCAGGCTAGAGCTAAACCCCGACACATGTGGTAATCCTTGTTTTCATGCTTGTTAAGTGCAGCTATTTTCCTGTGCACATGCAAGTTCTTTTCAATACACCATACTTTCTGAGGACCCAGGTTTGATCCCCAGCACCACAAAAATGTGAGAAGGACATAGCAATCCACTCCTAAAGCAATCCCAAAACAACCAGCCATTGAGAACCCTATGAGAAGATAGGTGTGGTCGCACATGCCTGCAATCCCAGTGGCTGGGGCAGTGGAGGCAGGAGGATCGCAAGTTCGAGTCCAGAGGTAGTCTGTGTAATTTAGTGAGACCCTGTCTCAAGACAGTAAAAAAAGTGGATTGGGCACGTAATTCAGTGGTCCAGCACTTGCAAAGCATGCAAGCGGGAGGCCCTGGGTTCAACCCCCAGCACCAAAAGCAAAAATAAAACAAAACAAAAAAACTATGAGGGTCTCTATGAGTCGGACCCCAACTCGGTGGCACCTATCAATAGCAACAACAAAAGCCATAAAAATCTTCCAGTCTTATCTCTTCTACTTAATGCTGCCAATATCTATCTCCCTAGAGACTTAAATTCTCTTATTACTCCTTCCACCCTGGCCTCTTTACCAGTGTATTACATGTGCTCAAGTCCTTTCACAGTCCATTTGTTCCTTTTTGTCTAGTGGCCTACAACATACAGTATTCCAATAACTACTGAAACACATGCCTGCACATCCACCTTTAAGTCCTGACAGCTATGCACTGTTACTGAACTCTTCTTGACCCTCTATTACTGTTATAACCAATCATTCAGGTATGCAGTTCCTATTCTATATTGTTTTATACACCTTGGAAACAGGGTTCTGGTGAGAATGACTATAATAATGAGTTTCCAGATCTTCTCTGTCTACTGTGGTCAAGAGCTTTTTAACCAGCTATATTATCTGGTACCAACCAAAAGGCATTTATACTGAATGATGCATGTGCATGTAAATTCGCTCTTTTGTTTTGGTTTTAAAAACTGCTTTATTGAGGCATAATTGACATAAAACATACTGCACAAAATTCAAATAATTACCATTTCTTTTTATTTTGTCTTTCTAATCTTTCTCTTTCCTTGCCTCATGAACATTGGCTGGAATCTTCAGTATAATGCTGAACAGGAGTTGTGCTAGGAGGCATCTTTGGTTTCTAATATTATTTTATTTTATTTTATGTTATTTTACTTTTGCTTTATTGATAAATGTTGGAGTGCAAAGTAGTATAACATTTGCTTTTTCCACTGTGCAACTATTACATCACTTTTCATGCAAATTAATTCTATAAGAAAATATTATAGCCCTCCCTAAAAGTTTTGAAACCAATTTCTCAAGATATATACAACAATGACTCTGGTAACCATGAATCTATAGCTTAAAGGTGAATAGCAATCCCACTGGTTCCACTCTCACCACACTGCATCACTTTCTGTCTGGCTTATGTCAATGGCTGTGAGGCCAAGCAGCTGAACTGCAGGTTCGGTCTGGTGCAATCTATATAGAAAGAACTACCGGCTGAATGATATCTTCCAAACACGCCCTCCACAGCAAGACATTATCCTGTGAAGTCTTTAGTAAACACCCCCAATACATTTACAGTCCTTTATGTTGCTTTATAAATTTGTCATAATCAGGCACATGATATGTATCCAAACTTAGTTCTTACTTATAAACAGCCTCTGCTCCATTCATGACAGATTTTACACTCTGCCATAATCATTCCATACCTATCCATTCTACACAATGAGCCTTTGATTACAATGACTCCTCCTGCAGACAGTCATGTCTTTCCTCCTCAGATCTATAAAAAGTTTTCCCACTTCAGTTTTCACACATTCCATGACCACTATTTTCCAACCAGTAGGAGAGCTGAAAGTATTTACAGTATTTACAGTATGTCATTATCTAGATTTCACAACCAATCAACATTCTGCTCTTCTTATTTTATCACATGTCTGACCAATCTGTCCATTTGCCTATCCTTCTATCTATTAGTCCATCTTATTTTTTATTTATTTCAAAGTAAATTTCAAGATATCATTTTACTTCAACTTGAAAACTTCAGTATGTATGCAATTAACTAGAATTCAGTGTTTGTTCATAGTTCTTTTTGATAGGTAAAATTTATATACACTGGAATATACAGATGTTAACTATCATTTAATGAGTTTTGAAAAATGCATATACATGTGTAAATCAAACTCTAATCAAGATATAAAACACAACCATCACTTGAGAGTTCTTTTGTACCTCTTCCCAGTCAACTCCCAGCACCACAGAGTCATTGTTCCAATGATTTCCACCAAAAATGAGATTTCTCTTTTCTAGAATTTCATTTAGATGGGATCAGACAATTGCTACTCTTTTGTGTAGGTCTTATTTCCTTAAATATAATGTATTTGAACAGTCAGAAATGGAAACAATGATGAAGAAATTTTTAAAAGATTTCCAAGAAACCTCAGACAGAATGACAAAATGAAACTTAAGAATTCGGGATGTCACTCAAGGAGAGGAAAGATCCACCAGAGGACTAGAAAATCTAGTATATGATATCCTCAAGGAAAACTTTCTAGAGATACTCCAGGATATGGATACATACACAACTGAAACATTCAGGACCGCATCCAGAATAGATCAAAATAGGTCATCCCTAAGACATATCGTAGCTTGAATTATTTCATTAGAAACCAGGGAGGCTATCCTGAAAGCAG